>CABHPH010150489.1:0-12374 GCA_902168325.1 Peromyscus nudipes
TTACTAGGTCCAAAGATCAATACTTTAAGAAAAATGATTTATTTTTATTATTTATAAACTCTATGTGAGTGTGTGTGTGAGTGTGTGTGTGTGTGTGTGTGTGTGTGTGTGTGTGTGTATGGGTATGGGTATGGGTATATGCATGTGAGTGCACTGCCTGTAGAAGCCAGAAGAGGGCGTCAGATCCCCTGGAACTGGAGCTAAGGCCATTATAAGCCACCTGATGTGGGTGCCTAGAAATCTGAACATCAGTATGTGCACTTAACTGCTGAGCCATCTCTCCTATCCCAAGATTCAGATTTTTAAAAACCACTTAGTTTTTTCAGACACTTGCTCATTGTGAAGAGGTCCATCCCATCAGTGGGTTTGTGTATAATCAATGATTTGCCAATGTGTGCTTAAAAGAAAACGGCAAAGACAAAAACAAAAACCCTAAACACTTTTAACAAACATTTGTAGAATGCCTACATGGGGCCCTGACCTGAATCAGATACTACGGTGTCTGTCTATTCTGATACGCAACGTGTGTCAAAAAACAAAAAACAAAAAAACAAAAAAACCAAAAAGCCACCAGCTGGACTAGGTCCTGTGTGGGCGTGAGCAGCAAATGTTCCTTTGTTCTCATCTGCTGCTCAAGTCAACAGCAGCGCCTGTGCTTTTGCGGGGTGCATGGCGTTGCTGGGGTTGGGGGTGAAGAGTCTGAAGGAAGGCAGCTATTAGCAAACCCGCTAATACAGGTTCTATCTTTAGTTGGACTGTGAGGAGCTGTGAAGACGTGTTCATGTGAAGGTGTTAAAGCTGCTTCTGGCTTCCACTGTGATCTGAGGAAGCAATGACTACAGTAGGGGCTGGGGGAGGAGAGGGAAAGCTGAGCCGCAGCACCAGGCCGTCAGGTCACACCCTGTGAATTCTGCTGTCGTCCATGGGGGACAGATTGGATACACCAATGGAAGAGAACATCCTTTTAAACAAACACCTTTTGAAAAAATTCAGGGTAGAACTGCAAAAGGGATCCCACTAACAAATCCACTCTAAGTTCCTGGGCACAAGACACCCTTCAGCTGGTACCTCAGGTGAGCATGTGCCTCCTGAGCCTGAGCTCCTGACAGAAGGAGAAAGCTTCTGGTGTGCTTGTTTATACTACTCTCCGGCCTAGAGCGGTGGCAGCTATCCTTTGTAGCTAGCATGGTGACCTGCAGGGGAGGTTACCCTGACTGGGTACAAAAGTGGGGAATGGAGGCCTGAAAGCTTGACAACACAGACCAAGGTCAGCCAGACAGTGGCCCCTCACATATGACCAACACCTCACATATGACCTGGGGCTAGGTCCCTACAGCCCTCCACGACAGCCCCTAGCCCCCACAGCCTTCAGTGCCCAGCGCCTCAGCGCCTCAGCCTGCCCAGCCTTCAGTGCCCAGCTCCTCAGCCTGCCCAGCCTTCAGTGCCCAGAGCCTCAGCCTCTACAGCCTTCAGTGCCCAGCCCTCAGCCTCTACAGCCTTCAGTGCCCAGCGCCTCAGCCTCTACAGCCTTCAGTGCCCAGCCCTCAGCCTGCCTGGCCTTCAGTGCCCAGCACCTCAGCCTCCACAGCCTTCAGTACCCAGCACCTCAGCCTGCCCAGCCTTCAGTGCCCAGCACCTCAGCCTCTACAGCCTTCAGTGCCCAGCCCTCAGCCTGCATGGCCTTCAGTGCCCAGCCCTCAGCCTGCCCAGCCTTCAGTGCCCAGCCCTCAGCCTGCCCAGCCTTCAGTGCCCAGTCCTCAGCCTGCCCAGCCTTCAGTGCCCAGCCTCCAGCCCCCACAGCCTTCAGTGCCCAGCGCCCAGCCCTCAGCCTGCATGGCCCTCTGTGACTTGATGCAGGGAACCAGAAGCAGCCGTTAGGGACAGGACAGCAGACCAGAGTTCTTGTTCCAAATCCTGGTTCTGTCACTTGTTGGTTGCAGGAGTTTGGGCAAGTTACCTAATAGTTTTGTGACTCAGTTTCCCCATCTATGAAACTGGGATTCTCACCATGTCTCACAGAACTGTTAGGTGGGTTCAGAGGGTTCTGTATGACAGCTAACGTACTCCGAGGACGTCTAAGGGCAGGGTGTGGTCTCCTCAGTACTCTTGCAACACTCTTCTGGGCCCCAGGTCCACTCTATACCTTATGCCCTTTTGTAAAAGCCCCCGTGTCCACTTATGTCACTTTCTGCAAGAAATTTCATGGCTGGGGGCCAGAGTTAGGTCATGATTCCTTTTGCAGCATCATCAAGCCCAGCCCAACACGTGGTTACATGCCGACTGCAGTGATAATCCGTGATAACCTGAAGAGATGCCTCCCTTACTCCATTGCTGGTTAACTGAGTGTTCCTTATTACCCTGTTGGCTCTATAATACACTGTGGATGAAATAGCTGTGTTGGGTAAATTAAGTACCCAATGGCACAAAAATCCCAAAGGCTGCTTGATCGCGTAGATGAATCCTACCTGGGGTGGGAGCCGTGAGAGCCCGTTGCCTCCCTTTAATCTCAAGTCCAGAAAAGTCAATTTAGTTGAAAGGGCTGTTTTGTTTATTTTCCCTCGTTGCACACTATGGGAAAGAGGCCGTTCACAGGAAGCCAAGCTCACATTACATAACCAGTTGATGTTGTTTTCCTAAGGGTGCGTCTCTCAGCTTTCAAGTGGTTCACTGGTGCAGAACTGGTCCGTTATCCCACTACCTTAACCTGAATAGAGCCTTAGTCCAGGAAGTTGGAATAAAGCCTTTTGTTCTTTTTTTTTCTTTCTCCACAATAAACGTAAAAATATAATAGAGGAGGGAATTCAACTCACTGGAATTCCCACCCACAGGTGACCGTGCAGAAGTGCATCATGGGTAGGACTCAGCACTGACAGACCCTAAAACAGCCCCTCCATCATTTGAAGGATAAGGTCACACAACCCCTAATACTGCTGTGCACCTAACAGCAGTGTCAGAATCCATGTAGTAAAAATTCGTAGACTGGAAGGGGAAGTAGAAGCTACTGTGGAGGTTGGACACGTCAAAAATTCTAGACTAGAAACCAGCAAAGACAGTGTTGATCTAAAAAAGAATATCGTCAGTTGGGATGGAGATGTAGCTCTGTTGACAGAGTGCTTGTCTAACATGGATGAATCCTTGGTTTTGTTCCCAGCTCCGAATACACCTGCTATGGTGGTGCTTGCTGTAATCTCAGCATTTGAGGGGGAGATAGAGTCAGGAGGATCAGAAGTTCAAGCCCATCCTCAGCTACATAACAAATTCAGTTCTAGCCTGGGCTACATGAGACTTTGTCTCAAAAAAAAAGTTACCATCCATCAAGTGATCCAACGAGCATCTATAGATGATGCCGAAAACAACCACCAAATACACAAGCTTACACAGATGTGGGACATCCACCAAGATGGACCACGTTCTGAGACATTCAGTACAACCAACGGAAAGGAATGGAAATCAGTGTGTGCTTTTAGAACACAACCCGGTGGAACTAGAAATCAACAGCAGACACAGAGCTAGGGGCTGGAGAGATGGCTCAGTGGTTAAGAGTGCTTGCTGCTCTTGCGGAGGACCTGAGTTCAGCTCCCAGCACCTGTAACTCCAGCCCCAGGGGATCCTACGCCTCTAGCCTCTGTGGGCATAGCACTCATGTGTACCTCCCATATATACATAATTAAAAATGATAAAAACATTTTAAGTAGCTGGAAATCTCCAAATTCTTGGAGATTGAACAACACATTCCTAAACAAAGCATGGGTCAAAGAAAGATTATTGAGAGGAGCTAAGCATATTTTGAAGCAAATGAAAATGCGGCTCAGTGAAGTTTGTGGGATGCAGCAAATGCAGTACTCAGAGGGAAAATCATAGTGCTGACTGAAGACCCCACAAGGGAAGATGTAAAGCTGTGCTTCAGGCTTTCATCTCATAAAGTGTGTGTGTGTGTGTATGTGTGTGTGTGTGTGTGTGTGTGTGTGTGTGTGAGAGAGAGAGAGAGAGAGAGAGAGAGAGAGAGAGAGAGAGAGAGAGGAAATTCCAAATGAACAGAAGCATTATGATCTTGTTTTGGCTAGTGTTTCCCTCTAAGTTTCTGAAAATTAGTCATTCATGTAGGATGAGATGTCTCCTAAATTTCCACCAACACTCCCCACATTGCAAAGAGTTGGGGCTGTGTCTGTCCCCCTGAGTCCTGTAACTAACCTGGCTAGGCAGGGAGATGACCATTTTAACCTAAAATAAGTAAAAACTCTGAAAACCTAGTATTTTCAGTCTTGCTTTTCGTTCACTAACTATTCGAGTTTTTTGTTTTTAATTATTTTACTTATTTATTTATTTTGTTTTTCAAGACAGGGTTTCTTTGTATAGTCCTGACTGTGTTAGAATTTGCTCTGTAGACCACTCTGGCCTTGAGTTCACAGAGATCCGCCTGCCTCTGCCTCATGAGTGCTGCGATTAGAGGCGTGCGCCACCACCACCCTGCCTGAGGTGGTTTTAACGTAGAAAACAGTGTCATGATGTAAGCCACTTAAGTTCCCTTTGAATGTCCACATTATCCATGTTCCAGCAAGATATACCGGGTTGGGGCTGGGCTCCCAAGTATGCCAGGGCAGACACCACATGTTCTCAGCTGAGGGGGAAGTGAGAAGGAAGACAGTCTCAGTTCTCCAGAATGTCCCATGGAGGATGATAGGCCTGCCACATGGCTTCCCAGAAAGGCCAAAGTTGAGAAAGACTATCAGGGATGTGACCAGGCTTCTTGGGTCTTTCAGAGAGATGAGATCCAATGTCCACCAGACTCTAGCTAAGTAACAGGGTGGAGGGATCCTCCTCTCTCCAGGAAGAGAAGTCTGGAAGCAGCCCTCCAACACCACTGAGGGGCCAGGAGACAGAACTCTTATCACCAGAGTGAGAAAGGAAGGGTATCCTCCGTGACACACTGTGACCTTCTGGTTCTTAGTCCTGTCCCGGTTCCCAGGAGCAATCATACACTCTAGTCCCTACAAGGGTGGTGCATTATAGCCCCAATCCTCAGTCTTGTGGGACAGAACAAACACCACAGACAGACCCAAGCCTCCTACGAGTGAATCGGCAAAGTGGAATTTGAAACCAATAAATGCACAAGAAATTATCCAGCAACCGAAGAGCAGCTGAGACAGTAGTTGACAAAAACAGAAAAAAAAATAGACTTTGACCTCAAATCCAAACACATTCTCTAAAAGAATTAAGATTCAGACCAGCAAATGAGCATCATAAAAGTCCAAGAGAAAATGAGACACAAAAGAGTCATAGAAAACCCCTTTGTACCCCCAGTCCTAAGCTTCACCAAAGCAGAAGCACCCAGAAATTATGAGCAGATTCCAAGCCCCCATAAAATAAAATGAGGCCACATGTTCATAAGACTAAATATAGCACACGAGTCAAAAAGACCACAAAACACTTAATACATGGTTTAGAAAACTGTCTACAGGTCAACAAGAAAATAACTAACCGACACCGTCGTGGACACAAGAAAATCAACTCAACCACGCTTAAATCCAATGACATACGAATGAAAACAATTGGCTAACATTTCACACGTTTAGAAAATGATAGTACTCACCACAGACAAGTTTGCCAAGAAGCAGGCCTTCACACACAGGTGACAGAAAAGTAAACTTGTTCAGCTTTTCAGGAAGCCAGGTTGTCAAATCATATTAAGAGGAAAAAGTGTGAATCTTGGGGGCTGAAGAGATGGCTAAGCAGTTAAAAACCTTTTGCTGCTCCTGCAGAGGACCTGTGTTGGGTTCCCAGTGCCCATCTTGGATGGCTCACAACTTAACTGCAAGAACTTTCAGGTCTGCATACTTTAAAACTTCAAAAAAAAAAAAAAAAACAACAAAACCCCATGTCCATCAATAAGGGGCAGATAATTAAATGATGGGTGTGATAGAATACCTGATAGCCATCGAATGGACATATAGATGTATTTATATATCTGCAGCAGTATGGCCTATATGCCTTGTGAGTGACAGACTTTAAAATAGAATCTCCCAGGTGCCATTTTTGATGGAAAACAAATGAATTTACAAACATTTCTATTCATGTCCAGGAGACAGGCATGTAAAGCACAGTTTAAAGCGCAGTAAGCTAGGCGGTCTCTGGAGAGTCATGTTGAGGTGTTTTTAGATTCCCTTGTTTGTGGATTCCTGTTTCTGTTTCCTTTTGGAAAAAGACTCAGCAGGACTTAATGAGGATGGCAGAGGACAGGTCCTGGCCAGCCCACCTGGGAGGTGACAGTCACGGGGACGTGAGTACCACAGATCGGAAGTGGCCTGCACCATAGATAGCACCAGGGGTGTATGTGCGTTTGACGGGTTTCCATTAGAGGGCATGGAAGTGGAGGATGAGGCTGAGAGAGAGTCCAAATCCAGGAGTCTCCATCTGTAGGACCTATGAATTGACCTCACATCCTTGAAAAATGCTCAGGCTCCAGGCCGGCTTTCACCCCAGTGTAGGGACCCATGACTCATCCCCTTAAACCTTAATTATAACACCCATGTCTGCAATGTGCCAAAAAACATCTGTCATTGTTTAAGTCTGCTAAAGGAGCAAGTAGAGCTCACAAACAGGCCTGAGGACACCTTCCCCAGTGCAAAGCCAGTAGGTCAGAAACCAGCGCCAGCAAGAAGGGTTCAAACCCAAAGCTTCCAGTCAAGCCTGGTGGCAAGTCAGTGGGCCAGTCCTGCTGTCACTGCTGTGGGGGAGACCAGGATTAAAGCTCTCTTTAAACCCAATGAAAGTCCCCTAGCTCTGTATGCTCCCCGTCGGTTGCCAATGCCCAGCCGTGGGGAGGGAGAGGTGTACCTCTGCCAACCCCTCATTCATCAGCCATGGCAGGTCCTGTGTCACTGTGGTATGAGTTCCTTTAGCTGGTTAATCCTTGGGACCTCTCAGAGGCACAGTAATGAAACGGAAAATGCTTTAGCTTGGGCATGATGACTAATGGCTGGTGAAGACACGGCTACCCTCTTGGTGCCCAGAGAACTGCTGATTTACCTCATTCGGACTTGGATTAAAGGCCCCAAAGAACTCAAACTGAAGACAGGCTCTTGCTTCAAGAACCTAATGTTTGTGTCTGGAAGTACTGATCAGAAAAATAAAAGAAATTAAACAAACAAACAATAACCCCACATCCCAGCCCCGGCTGCCTAATAATGGCATCTAATAGACACAGCAGCATTCGGAGAGGGCACCAAGATTTTCAAAGCTTAAGGCGGGACTGAGAAGATGCCTTAGTTGGCAAAGTGCCTGCCTTGCAAGCATGGAGTTCAACACAGAACACCCACTGAAAAACAGCCAGGCATGGTAATGCACACTTGTAATTCCAGTGATGGAGAGTCAGAGGCAGGAGGATCTCTGGAGCTTACTGGCTAGCCAGTCCAGCGTAATCAGTGAGCATCAGGACAGTGAGAAGGATCCTGTCTCAAAATATAAGGTGAGGGCTAGAGAGATGGCTCAGTAATTAAGAGCATTCATTTTCTTCCAGAGGACCCAGGTTCAGTTCCCAGCACCAAAATGACAGCTCATAACTATCTGTAAATCCAGTTCCAGGGGAACATGATGCCCCCTTCTGGCCTTGGCAGGCATTGCACACATGTGGTGCACATACATTCAGGTAGGTACACACTCATACACAAAAAATAAAAATAAAATCTGAAAAAAAAAGAACTTAAAAAGAAGGTAAGATGGCACCTAAGAAATGACACCAAAGGTGACCTCCAACCTCCACATGTTCCAGCACACAGACACATAGGCTTCAAGAAGCCTCTGGATGCTATGTGTCAATCTCTGCTGGAAATCATCATGCCAGGCACCCTCCAAATCAGAGGCAGTGTTCTGACAACACTCCACCAAGGACTTTCTACAAACAAAATTGTTTATCTGGACTTATGGGAACAGCATCAACTATGAAATTCCCCTGGAATTTTATTTAATGATTTAAAAGAAATTCCTCCCCCAATATCATCAAGAGAAACAAATTTTAAAATCTGTCTTATTTGGGAGCCCTGGTGCTCACCTTGTTTTACTCTGTTTAAGGACAGTTTCTAAGGGAAACGTTTAAAATAAAAGGCTATTTGTAAATCTATCCTAACGTTTTAAAAACCTGAGTTAAATAGATTCTAAGCAAAAGTCATAATTATCAAAACCAGCTTAAGAAATAGTGTCTTCATCACTGTTCTGTGGCTGTGGAGAGATATCATGACCAAGGCCACTCTTATAAAAGAAAGCATTTAATTGGAGACTTGCTTACGGTGTCAGAGAGTCCTTTGTCATCATGGGGGGAAGATGTGACACTCATGGTGTTGGGTCAGTAGCTGAGAGCTGCTTTCTGTCCCACAGGTGAGGGGAATGGGATGGGACAGGGAGAGGGAGGGGGAGGGAGAGGGAAGGAGAGGGAAGAGAGAGGGAAAGGGGGAGGGAGAGAGAGGGAGAGGAGGAGGGGGAGGGGGGAGAGGGAGAGGGGAGAGAGGGGGAAGGAGAGGGAGGGGGAGAGAGAGGGAGAGGGAGAGAGAGAGAGAGAGGGAGAGGGGGGGGGAGAGGGAGGGAGAGGGAGAGGGAGGGACTGGGCCAGGCATGGGCTTTTGAAACTTCAAAGCCCTCTCCACACACAATAATGCATTTCCTCCAACAAGGCTGCACCCTCTGATCCTTGTAATCCTTCTCATACAGTTCCACTCCCTGGTGACTAAGCGTTCAAATATATGAGCCTATGGTGGCCATTCTCATTCTAACTCCCATAAATAGGAACCTGGAACCAATCACTAAAAAAGCACCAGAGCCACATCTACCATTTATCTTTCAGGACATTGTCACTCTCCACATTATTTCAACCTTCAACATAAAAACATGGAATCTTCAAAAAGTTGTTTTATAAAGTTCACTCAAAGCTAATGCCAAAACCTAAGAAAAGAAACAAGGAGCGGATAGTGAGGCTAGAGAGCCGGCCCAGCAGTTAAGAGCACTGGCTGCTCTTGCAGAGGACCCGAGTTCACTTGCCAGCAACCACATGGCAGCTCACAACCACCTATAACTCCAGGGTCAGGGTACCTGACGCCCTCTTCTGGTCTCTATGGGTACTGCATATATGGCATACACACACATACACATACAAAAAAAAACGCAAACAAATCTTTAAAAAATGAAGCTATGCACAGATGCTTCACAGTAGACCAAACCTAGAGATGTTTACAGAGAATAACGTCATATTGATAGCAATGTTAATTTCAAGATTTGAAAGATTGCTTTCTCATAATTGAGTCAAGTGTCCTAACAACACTTGAACTTCACCTCAAATGATCTCCTCTTGCTTTGGAAACCAAGACAAAAAATGCTGACTCTTAGTTATAAAAAGTGTATTTTATACGTACACATAAATGTATATAAAACTAATCCCCATACTTAACTGTTAAATGCATAAATACTATTAGTAAACCCATGGAAAGTATACCCAAGAATATCTACTGCTTTAAAAAAAAAGATGCTGCTTTTCAGGGTCAGAGAGATGGCTCAGGGGGTAAAGGTACTTGCCTCCGAGGCTGAATACCTGAGTTTGATCCCTGGGACCCACACATTGGAGAGAACTGACCGCCACATTCACATCCATCAGGTGAGCGTAAATAAACTAATTAAATAAATGTAACTAAAAATTTTAGATGTTGTTCTTAAAATTCTAGTTGGCACCGTGTATTAAAAAGAAGATAGAAACAACAGATAAGAATGCTGAAAGGTATTATTCAAGAATACAGTATCATCTACTTGAAACTCTAAAGGAATCAACTGAAGGCATCTTAGGGTTGGCAAAGTCCGTTAAAACACAAATACGAAGGGAACAAAAGCCCTTATGTGTCAGAGTAGACACCAGGGAAACGCCTCACAGCTGTAACTCAGGGATGGGATGATGGGGCTTGTCTTCCTCGGGCCCTATCAGAAGACATACTGGTAAATAGAATAAGGAGTTTGCAGTTAGGGCAAGAATGCAAAGTTATGGAGTCAAACTGAGACCTCAGTTTGATGCATGTGCTTGAAAGCTTTCAGCAAATGATTTAAATCATGATCTTTCAAGGTGGATTCTGGTACAAAGGGGAAACCAAGATTATATATAAAGTCAGGTGTGGTGATGGACAGTGGTAACCCCAAGCACTTGGGAGGTGGAGGCCAGAGGATCGGATCGAGAGTTCAAGGTTATCCTTGGCTACATACCAAGTTTGAGGCTAGTCTGGGCTACATGAGACTATGTCTCAAAAACAAACAAACAAACAAATGGAAGATGAGTCACATGCTCACACCCTACTACACCCTACATAGAATAAGTTCTTATATCAAATACTTCAACCAAATGTATGATTCCACTACAGAACTGAAAGGTAAAAGTAAGAAAATAGATGTGTTATCTTAGACTTCAAGAAGGTTTTTTTTCCCCCACCTAAACATTCAACCCAAGCATCACAGGGAAAACTAAGACTGTAGATTCATAAAGATGCCCTAATCAGAATTGTAAGGGATAAATGATGGAGGAGAGTGCTGCAAAATGTGGCTGATAAAGGCTTGTGGAGTGAAATGCTTTCTCTTAGAGCCCCGTGAAAAGAATGATGGATCAATTCAAAGGCATTTTAAAAATGTGAAGATGTAGAAACTGAGGCAGCAAATGGCCAGTGTTGAATGCATGAACTTACCCTCTTAAATGGCAGATCTGAGATCTCGGCCGAGATCTTTTTCTCCAACAAACTTGTCAAATATTAGCTCTAATCTGCAGTGTTCTAGAAAGCTAAGGAAAGTGGGCATCTGGGAATGCAGTGGAAGCAAGGCCGATTCCTGGGAATTTATCTCAAATAATCAAAGATGCACCCAGCATTTCTGTATAAATACGTCTGTTTTATGGTGAGTTTCTTGACTCTGATTCTTATTGGTTTATGCATATGTGTGCATTTCTGTGTGGGTATGTGTACAGAGGCTGGAAAAGGATGTCGGAGCCCTTTGAATTGGGTCTGTAGGAGCTGGAGTTATAGGTGGCTGTGAGGTGCTTGATGTGGGTGCCGGGAACTGAACTCGGGTCCTCTGTAAGAGCAGCAAATGATCTTAACCACTGAGTTAGCTCTCTAGCTCTGACTTTCTAGATTTTAGACATTATAAGTTTAATAAATTTAATATATGATTGTTATAAAAAAAGTTAATGAGTACCTGAAGATGTATGCATGAGACTCTAGGTCCAATCCTTACGACTGCAAAGCTTATTAAAAAGGTTATTTTAAACCAAAGCACTGCACAATACATTCAGCTCAGGAACTCACCTTTCAAGTTTGAGTATATTATGAAAACTCTCATCAAAGAGCTGCCTGGTGAATCACCGTGGTGAGGACAAAAAGGAGAACTCACTCACTTAAATAACTCCAACAGCAAGACAATCCAACAAGCAGCATCTTTTACCTGTCCTGCATCTTTACCAGCATTTCTGTAGCACAGGGGGAGAAGTGGTCCAGGTGCATGCTCAAGTTATGGTCACTTGATTGGACACAATGACCACAGTGACTTCCAGAAAGTGTTGTATCAATTGATAGTCCCAACGCAAAACATGTGGCTTCTTTGTTAACAGTGAGTGATAGGAGGTAATCCATGAGGTCAAAGCCCTTCAAAGTTGGCTATATTATAGTATAAATATGTGTGTGCATGCATTTGTGTGTGTGTGTGTGTGTGAGAGAGAGAGAGAGAGAGAGAGAGAGAGAGAGAGAGAGAGAAGAGAGTCTCAGCCACTAGACTTTAGTGTATATTACCCAGCAGTCATATAAAACTGTTTATTATGATTGAGCTACTCAAACAAATAAAAACATCATGAGCTCATTGGAATTCATACACATCTTAACACTGACCCACACTCCCTCACTGAGCTCTAATGCAGTGTTAATTGTGGTTATGTTGTGGAGGTTACCCAAACACTTCTCATGCTTCCCTTAACTTTCCAGGTATTCTAGAGAAATAAAATAGGCTTTTGCCATCATAAAGACATGTCAGAATTTGTCTTTATGCACATGTGAGTGCATGAGTGTGTGTATGTGTGTGTGTGTGTGTGTGTGTGTGTGGTGTGTGTGTGTGTGTGTGTGTGTGTGTGTGTGTGTGTGTGAATGAGCATGTGGAGGCCTGAGGGCAGCCTTAGGTATTATCCCCAGGACACCACATGTCTCCGTCAGACAGGGTCTGTCACTGGCCTAGTGCTTACCAACTTGACGAGGGTGGCTGAACATTGAACCCACAGGAGCCGCCTAGTTCAACCTCACCAAGACTGGAGTCACAGGCTTATTCTGCTCATGCTACGTAAGACAAGCACTTTACTTACTGACCGAGCTATCCCC
>CABHPH010150489.1:12774-25633 GCA_902168325.1 Peromyscus nudipes
GCGTACCTGAGAGGCCAAAGGCTCCAGTGAGGGAAACAGAAGTCCTCTTAGGCAGCACACATTTGTAATTCAAGGGGGCAGAGGCGGGAGGATGGTGCATTCCTGGGCTACCCAGAAAGATCCTGTCTCAGTCTACCTCTCCAAAAACATTAGGTACAGTAGATCACAGAATTCAGTAGACTAAGAGATGACTCCACATTAAAAAAAACATTGCTTCCTCAGGCTTAAGACAAACAAACCAGTATTAGACGGAGCACAACTAGGTTTCAATAAGCTTCTAGCTTTTCTTAATCCCAGGTAACAGTTTTTATTTCTTAAGTTGTATTTAATACAACACATTCATGATGCCTCAAAAGAATTGGCCTAGCCAGGATGCTGGCATATGTCTTTGAACTCTGTGAGTTCAAGGGCAGCCATGTCTACATAGTGAGTTCCACCCTGGAGAGAGGTAGGGGTGCCTAGACACGAGCATGGGGGTCAGAGAAGCACACTCCTTGCGTTAGAGTTGCTGCTCGGAGGTGGTTCTGCCAGCTAGATTTCTGACATTTCTGGGTTTAGGAAATATTTTCGTATTTGCCATTTGCCCTAGGAGACATTACAAAGCTAACCAAGGGGCTGGAGAGATGGCTCAGCAGTTAAGAGAGCCCACTGCTCTTACAGGGAACGTGAGTTCACACACATACACACACACACACACACACACACACACACACACTTTTAAAAATTTTAACAAAAATATAACCCAAACCAAAAGCCAGTAGAAAAGTCTTCCAAGCCCTTTCTATCTAGAAACATATATATATGAATTAAGTTTATATCTTAAAATTATATGATCAGAAATATTTGAAAAAGCTATATATCAAGTCATTCTTGCAATTAACAACAAAGTGTGACATGGGGCTGGAGAGATGGCTCAGAGATGAAGAGAACTGACTGCTCTTGCAGAGGATACCGGTTCAATTCCCAGCACCCATATGGTGGCACACAATCCTCTGTAACTCCAGTCTCAAGACATCTGACACTCTTGTGGCCTCCTTGGGCACGGTGTGCATGTGGTGCTCAGGTGTACACATAGGCAAAACACTCATACGCTAAAAATAAATAAAAATTTAAAAACGGAAAGTGTGAAATGGTTAGTGTTGTAAGCTGATGTTTAGTAACACAGACTATAGAAAAAGCAGAACTGTGACCTCTCAGCAAGGTTCCAGCTCTGTCCTGGCCAGCAGCACAGGCCAAGGCAACTTTTATGACAGCTCTTGAGTCATCAGCCACACTTAACAATTGTGAGGCTGGCTTTGAGGCACAGGACAGTTGGTTAAGGCAGAAGGTCCCCACAGCACCTGACTGAGGAGCAAGGGTTCTTGAAGCTCCCCTCCAGCCACACAGGTCACACTTGAGGCCTTGCTGAGCATGCAAACCCTCCACCTGTGCTCACCAGACCTCCAGAGGGTTCTGACATAAGCATATTGCTGTAGAAGATGCTAGAAAGGTTTCTAGTGTAGGATGACCTGATGCCTGCCTGCTTTGGAGGGCAGTGTGGTATCTAGGGCCTTATTCCAAACACACATATTGCAAAGGTCCTTGGAGATCCATCCAATGGAAAAGTCATCTGTTTGTCATGTGTTACCATAGTAACAATAGTGCAAAGCATCATTTACTCCTATAAGAAAAGTCTCCTTTGCAAGAAACATTACTTACAAAAAGATCACCTTGTCCTGAGGAAACCAGATGTTGGAAGAGAAAATAGGGTCAGCAACCTTGCCAACATCTACCTACACCTCTCCAGGCCTCACACCCAGCGAGCCCAGTAACTCCCTCACACCCTAACTGCCCAGTATGGAAGGCATGAGTCCTGAAAGACTCAGGGAAGGCAGACAGCGGAGGCCTGAAAGATGACATTTCCATGTGATGGAGAAATCCCCTAATGAACCCTCAGCACCAATCCAAAACAAGGTCACCTATCCCCTCTCTCCCCCCATCCATGACAGCCTTCTCTGAGGTCTATAGACAGTCTTCACCTGTGGGAAGTGCTGTCAGAAGAGGCTTTAATCTCTGTGTTATAAAGCCCATCTCTGTCACAAAATCAATTTTATTTTCAGTGTAGCATTTATTTATTTCCTTCGCAGTGGTAGGAATGGAAACTGGGGCTTTACCACTGAGCTGCATCCCCAGCCTAATTCTTTTTATGGTTTGTAAATCTGTTGACCATCTCATCTGATTTCATAATGACCTGGAAGGCGGGGCTGGTTTTATTATTCCCACTTTACAGAAGAGAAAACAACTGGCCGTCGAGTACTAAGGAGCAGGCATAAATGCTTGACATGAAAAATGAAGTGTTTGCAATGTACGGAAGAATGCCTAGATTTACTTGAGTTAGTCGTCTGTCAGGTGACTCTGACTAGAAATCACTCGGGTAGGTTTTCTGGCAGAGACAGGGTGAGGAGCTTGAGGCAAGCTCAGGTGGTGACCTGTGGGTCATAGAACCCACATAACCTGCCACGACATCCAGAATTCTCTGGGGCTCCGAGTGCCAACAACAAGGGTATGGGTGGCATTAAGGTTAATTAAGCTCTTACTACATGCCAGACATTAGTCTGCAGGCATCAAGTCTATCCAGTAGCCCTCTTAACATCCCCATTTCACAGAGAGGAAAAACAAGGCACAGAAAGGCTATCTAATGCCCACAACTTAAGCTCTTGTTCCCTGGACGCAAAGGAGGTGCCATGCCCAGGAGGAGAACCTTGCTTGGGATGGCAGTCATCACAGGAACCTGGATTACATTTCCAAAGTTATCATTTGGGCCACATTCCCCACATTCTCCCTCAGAACATGGGTAAGTGTCAGGATCCAAGCCTAAGCCTCTACGGAAGCAATAACAGCCAGGTCTCTCTCAGGCCAATCTAGGGTTTTCTAGACCGTGTTTATCGATGAAACACTGGCTGATTTGCCTGGAGCTGTCTAAGAAAAATCAGAGAGGAAAACAGCTTCAGAGGAAATACCGCAAATTAAAGACACGTGGGAGGCAGCCGTTTGAATAAAGGCACAGACCTAAGGGCTGTGATTTTTTTCTTTTTTCTTTTAAAGAGTATTAAATAAAAAAGAAATCCTCACTGGTGTAAATCAATCCCTCTCCACATGCAATTTTTAAAAACTACTCATTCTGGAGAGTACAAGCCAGCTTTTATAGATTGGTCAATCTTACGTTTATAATTTTTTTTTTCCTCTCAAGGCAGCAGAGAACAAGCTGAATAGAGAGCGCTCAGGCAAGGAGAAAATTACAGCGTGAGTGCTGCTCCATGCTGAGTGGTTAAAGGGGCTGGGGGCGCACAGCTGTCTACAGCTGCCGGGAGGCACTTCTGCCTCCCATTCTCATTGAATAAGCAACCTTGCCATCCTAGAGCTCAACCACAAAGAAACCGAATAGTGAGTTCTAGAGTTTTCTACACCATCTCTCCTCAAAGCCACATCCCAAACCCCAGAGATGGGACTGGTATGTTGACCACAGGTGAGGTGACTTCCACACCTGCACTCCTTGGTCTTTAATGAGGCAGGTCCACCTGGACTCTTTGCACTGTCTTTTCTTCCTCTGTAAAATGGGAACAAGGATGGCTCCTTCTTCATCAGGTGGGTGTGCGAGCCAAATGAGGGAATGAATTAGAACTGCGTGGCAACACCAGGCAAAGCACTCACGGGGTTCTAGCTAGTAAATACTATTTGGAGGGGAAAAGGGATGGGAAAACAACCCGCGGGCTTCCCTACATCTCCACGGTTCACAGTTTTAAATACATGTATTTGAAGTGAAAACCAAAGTTCACATACACCCAAAAGGTGCTTCTTGCAAAAAGTGAGGAAATCTGCCCATAACTGTCACTCCAGGTAAGGGTGCAACTAGGAGCGTCCTGCCGCAGAGCTGGACTATCCTTTCCAGGGCAGGAGTGAGGGGGACCCATGCACCCTCGCTCACCTTGGCTGTGACAGGCTGCAGCTATGTGCACATTTTGGGGAGGGGAGTTCCAAACTTCCCTCTGGGTTCGATTGACCCTGGAGCAAGCATCTTGCTTTACAGGGCTTTAATTAATAATTAGAACCAGATTCTCAGGAGCCCAGGCTGGTCTCAAACTCACTGTGTAGCTGCGAGTGGTATTGAACTTATGATCCTACTGCCTCTGCCTTCCAAGCGCTGGGATTATAAGTTCGGCTTTACATGATGCTGGGATCCTTCCCTGGGCTTGGTGGCTGCTAGGCAAGTAAGTACTCTACCCCCGGAACTACAGCCTCAGCCTCTTTACTGGGTTTTTAAATGCTGAAGGTATCAGGAAAGATTCACAAGGCGGCAGCTTTGACCGGGACACCTGGGTACTTCAGTCCACTCTATCAAACATCACAGACCCTGCACCACACAGATGAGAGCGGATACTGTGCTTGGAAACACACATGTCAAGGACAGACCAGTCACCGGAGCACACACCTGCGAGCTTCGCAGCGGGAAAATCTCTCCCGTCACCCAGACACGCGAGGACGCGTGTCCCCTCCCCCACCCCCGTTTATGTCCAAGAACCAACTCTGAGGAAACTGGTCACGCTCAGGTGTCACTTCTGCCTCCTCTGACAGGGACACCATGGCTTCCAGGGAAGCTCATTAGCAGAACAATTAATCCGCACAAAACCTCAAACCCACCCCAACGCCTAGGAGAGCTTGAAGTCGAAGGCGGAGGGCGCGGGTGCGCAACGTGGGCTCCCGCCCCGGGGAAGAGAAAGGGGCTCAAGTCAGGGCCACCTAGAGGGTCGCACTTAGACGATCCGCGCTCAGGCGGCTCCGGGGAAGCCTGGCTCGGCGACAGCCAGGTAGGCAGGAGGGCGTGGGCACCGGCGAGCCAACGCCGCGCAGAGTAAAGTTCAAGCCGGATCTCACCGCCGGGCGGCCACCTTGCCAGGACTGTCCCCCGCTTCACAGTTCTCAGTGACACCCGGTGGCTGGCTCGCACTCTCCCACCCACTTCAAGCATCCGCCTCTCTTCCCCTCTCCCAAGCGAACTCCGGAGCACCTCAGGGAGACCGGGTGTCGCCTACATACCCAGCGCTAGCAGAGCGAGCTGTCCGGCTGCGGGGACCATCTTTCGAGCGCAGGGCGCTGCAGCCACCGCGCTCCCTGCGGTTGGCTAGTGACCGCGCGCCGCCGCGGTGAGCGCGGAGAAAAAGGCGCAGGCGGCAGGGCCGGCCCCCGGCGCGCGGGCGGAGGGACGACCGCGCCTCCCGGTGGCACTGGCCGGCACGCTGCCCGCGGCGGAAACGGGAAGGAGGTTCCCGCCACCTCTCTTCCCCTAGCGGCGGGTGGGGCGCGGCCCCCCCCCCTCCCGCGATGGGGCGCCCCCGAGGGCGCAGGGGTGGGGACTGGGAGCCGAGGGCGGGGACCTGCGCCCCGATCGCGACAGCCAGTCACCACCCTGGGCCAAGGGCCAGGCAGGAAGCGCCCGGCTTCAGACACCTCCCCGCGGTGCTCGTGCCCAGGGTCGCCGCCCGAGTCCCCTGCGCAGTAGCCGCGTCCAGGCTGTAGGCGGCGGAGCGGAGTCGCCCAGGATCTAGTCACCTGTGCCAGGGGCTGCTCCGAGACACTCCTGAGCAGGAACCTGGAGACCTTAGCCCGTCACGCGGCGGGGCCCGATCCAAGAAAAGCGCTCTCTCCATAGTTAGCCAAACACTCATTAAACCCGAATTTTCACCTGTGCCCCCAACCTTGCTGGCTCTGGGACGCCGACACCAACCAGGGGCAAAGCCACCCTGCGTCCCCAGATACACTGTGAAGATCAGGGACTCTGTCTACCATGAACTTAATCACGCGTCAACCCCACTGTCCCACTGCTTCGGGGTGCGGGAGCCGGAACAAGGGCTGGCTAGCACGCAGTTAAGCGAAGGACAAAGGAGAAGTGAATGGTGGGGGTTAGCTAACTGGCCCTTTCGGGATTTGTAGCTTTGGGTGGCCCCTGATACTGAACTACGAGAGCGGAACACAAGAAGGGAAGACTTTCTGGGTGGGGAAAGGATGGTTCATGCGTGTTTGGGGGACCATTTATGGGGGACAGTAGTCCCAAAGAGACTAGTCATAGTTGTCAGACTGACCCCTCCTGCTTCCTGCTGCCTAACTGCCCCAGAGAGGACCCACTCTCCTTGGGGGTGGGGCGTCGGTGGTAGGGTGTGTTGGCCTTGGGATTCTTTTGCTGTCTCCTTAGCTGGATGCTCAAAGTCTCAGGGTTAAAAACTCCAGTTTATTCTAAGAACAGAGGGACCTCTATTTCAAAATGAGGCCCAAGCCATCGGACCCAGCGTGTGGCCACCGTGTTAATCATCTTTCTGTTGCTGTGACAACAGCATGCGCGATAAGGAACTTAAACGAGATAAGATTTGGGTTTCTGTTTTAGTTGGTTGTCGCTTGGCCCTATAGCTTTGGGTCTGTGAAGAGGAAGGACATCATAGTGGGGAGCATATGGCAGCCCCAAAGCAAGGAAGGGGGTCCCAATATCCCCTTCAAGGGTACACTCCCATTGATCTAACTCCCTCCAACAGGGCCCCACCCACTGAAGCGTCCATCGTCACTCACTAGCGCCGCCCACTGGGGGCCCAAGCCAGCAACAAATGAGTTTTTATGAAAAAGTGTTAAATCCAAGCATCTTGTTTGTTTTAATTAATTAACTGATTGATTTTTGTCTTTTGGAGACAAAGTTTCTCATTGTGTAGCACTGTGCATTCTTGAACTCACAGAGGCCCACCTGCTTCTACCTCCAAAGTACTGAGATTAGAGGCCTGCACAGTCATACCCAGCTCCAAGCGCCTTTTTTTTTGAAAAAAAAAAAAAGATTTGTTTATATTATTTGTATAAGTGTTTTGACTGCATATACATGTGTGTACTGCATGCACGTCTGGCTGGCGTCTGATCCCTGGAACTGGAGTTACTGATGGTTATGCACTACCGGAACTGAACCCAGAATCTCTGCATGGGTAACAAGTGCTCTTAACCACTGAGCCATCTCTCCAGTCCCACCACAAGAGGTTTTTTTTGGGGGGGGGGAACATTTAAGATCTAAACCATAACATATGGGCTGTTCCATTATAAAAGGTACTTTGAAAGGGATGTGAATTTATATAGGAAACCATCCCTTCTCTACATGGACTAGAAAATACTGTGCTTCCTCCATCCCTTTATGCTGTGACTGGTGAGGATCTCCTGTCAATCATTCCCTCCACCCATTGCGTAGATCCTTCCTATGGCCTTCAGCACAGGGGATCACTTCCTTCGGTTGACCTGGACCTGCCCTGGGACTTGCCTGTTTTTTTTTGTTTGTTTTTTTTTTTTTTTTTTGGCTACAAGAGGCAAGGAATCGGGGCTAGGGACTGGCTGTCTTCTTCCTGGAACACATGCAGAGCAGTGAAGGCTGTGGTTGGCTGCTGGCTGTCTGGGAATTGGTCTATCCTGGTCCTCTGCCCACTGCCTACACACTGTTGGGGCTGGCAGAATTAAACAAGTGGGCTGGTCCCCTGAAGGTCTGGAAAATATTTTCAATCAAAAGATAATCATGGGGCTGTAGAGATGGCTCAGAGGTTAAGAGCACTTGTTACTTTTGCAGAGGACCAAAGTTCAATTCCCAGCACCCACATGGTGGTTCCAAACCATCCATCACTCCAGTTCCAGAGAATCTAACACCCTCTTTTGACCTCTGTGGGCACTAAGCATGCACATGGTGCACATACACAAATGCAGGTAAAGCACACTTACAATAAAATGAGCAAATCTAATTCTAAAAATGTTCTGTAACAGAGAAAAAAGGTAATTTGCTAGCTTGAACACTCAAAAGTACACAACTCCAAGTACATTCTTTCCGTTTTTGCTCCTCCGCTCCGTCCTCCCCTCCCTTCTTCTCTTTTCCCCTCCGTCTGCTTTTCTTTTCTGGGGCAGGGTCTTGTTACACAGCCAGGCATTTTCTGCTGGATGCTGTAGGGCTCTGGAACACCAATGGCTGCCGCAGCAGAGGCATCGTCGTCTGACAGCTTGGGAACTTCCTAGGGACCTGGATGCAGTGAGACAAAGCTACTCTGGACTCGGCACATTATGTGGAAAACACCACTTCTCTCCGAGCATGCTCAGAGGCAGAAGTATAATCCACTGGACATCCAGTTATGGGTCCATTTTCTTTGCCGCTGTCCCCTAGTGGTCTTGAATACACTGTCACACCTTTCTGGAGACTGAGAAGATGATCTCTGAAACCCTTAGCAGTTCCTATGGGCAAGTCCCAAATCCAGTGTCCAGAAGCCCTTAAGCAGGTTCGGATGCCGACAGCAACAGGGATGCTCAGAAGGAAGAAGGGAGGATGGGGAAAACATAAAGGGGGGGGGATGGTTCAGTTGGCAAAGCACTTACTACACAAATTTGAAGATCGAAAATCCATCTCTAGAACATAGAACACACACTTTACATATGTACACACACACATATTTGATAAGTCCCATTTGCCTTGATTTCTTTTTCCTTTGTTCTTTAGGCGTGTGTGTGTGTGTGTGTGTGTGTGTGTGTGTGTGTAAAGCTAGGTGTGGTGGCATGCACCTGTAACTTCAGCACTGGGGAGAAGGCAGAGCTGGGTCCCTGGGGCTCTCTGAACAGTCAGTCTCTGCCTAGTTGTCAAGTTTCAGGCCAATGAGAGTCACTGCTGTCTCAATAAACAAGGTGGACAGCACCTCAGGAACCAAGGCTGTCCTGTGGTTGCCTCACACACCACACACTCACACACACCACACACACACACACACACACACACACACACACCCCTAAAGGATAAAGGAAAGAGGAATCAAGGCAAATGAGACTTACTCATTTACTTTTCAGTGATGGATCCATTTGCCTGATACACTCCATAAATTCTCCCCAAGGTCAGAGGAAAGGGGAAATGAAAAACAGAACAGATAAGACAGAAAACAGAGAAAGACAAGGACAGTCAAAATATTTTTCACAGAATGCTCAGGAAGACAGCAGAGGTTGACAGAGGAGAAACTGGTCTCTGTCCTGTACCAGAGGGATCAGAAAGGAGGGGAGAGATGCATCCACAGCTCTGTGGGAGACGGAGATCTTGTTCAAGGAGACTGCAAACACAGGGACATATCTACACTCTGTGACAGGCAATGTGCCCTCCAGTCAACTTCCAAACCCACGAGGGAAATAAGGACCGAGTGGAGCCTGGGGCACTGGTCACAGCTGAGAGAGGAGGCATCCCACGGGCACACCAGACACCGGTCCAGTGAAGGGCAGCAGGAGAGAAGGCTTGGCAGCCTTCCAGTTCATGACAGAGGCATGCTGCAGGGAACCCAGGATTGTTCGGAGTGACTGTGGGGGGCGTCTGCGCAGGCAACAGCCCTTCACTGTGTTCTCTCATCTGTGTAACACAGCTTTCGCTGCAAGTCTGTTGTGTCCCAGGCACCTGACACTGGACAAACCCTTCTGCTCTCTAGGGGACCACGGGGAAGAAGAATCAGGGCACTTCCAAATGAAATTTGTTATACCGATGTCTGTCAGATAAATGCCAAAGACCACAAAGTCATTGCCATGGAATTTTGAGAGGAAATGGCTGTTATACGAAATTCAGTTTCTTATCAAGATAGTTCAGATTAGACACTATAAAAATGTCAGCTACCTGTGCACCACCCTGACTGAAAAATATTCCGCAGAACATATCCCAGCCAAGCAGAGAAAACAGTCTGAATAGTGTGGAAGAGACGAGAGAAAAAGCTGATGAGTGATGACAAGCGTGAACCGGTGCTGACCTTACATTTTTAATGTCTCCAGTGCCCACTGCTGTGCAGCCAGTAGCGTGGAAGGCTTCCTTTCCCACAGACTGGCAGCAAGCCTTGGTCCACAAAGTGAAACAAGACAATCCCTTGATTGTTGCTGCTGATTGGCTTAGGGGTGGGCACACGCGTAAGCCTGGCCATCGAAATATCAGGGAGTCTTGTGACTTCCGGGGAGGAAATGTTCCCTTTGGATAAAGAGAATACTGAGGTAGCCTTTTTTCCTTTCCTCTTTGTGGATGAGATGCATGTAGTTTCAGCATCCATTTTGTGACCATGGGGAGGAGAGGGTTAGATTCTGGGCGGAGGATGGGTTCAAGAGGATAATGAGCTAGATTACTGGGGAGTATGGAGTTCATTAGAAGAATTAGTAACACCATGAACAGATAGAGAGGCAGGGGCTATGAGAAGAGTTCAGGCCATATCACCAAGACAGACAGTGTGGCAGGGTCTCTGAAGAAAGAGATCAGAGCCCACGCGGTAGCAGAAGTGGGAATCTTTCATGTTCCTGAGGATGGGGAAGTTTCACAGCCAGGACCACCTCTGACTCCCAGGCTGGAGGCAGGGAAACAGTGGTGAGCAGGAAATGTGGCCTCTGTACCCCTTTGGTGTGAAATCATCTCCCCAGGTGAGAGATGATGACTCCTGTTAGCTGAGGGCTCACACACATGTCTCAGGAAGGTACCCGTGAGAGGGGAGAGGAGCCTAGATTCTAACATTACATTTCTACATGCAGGAGAATCTGAGAGCTGTCCAGCCAGCGCTGGGCATTGAATTGTTATTGAACCATCCCTGCATCTTCTTCTCTTGGCTCTGTGTGTGTGTGTGTGTGTGTGTGTGTGTGTGTTAATGTGTTCGTGTGGAGGGCAGCATGCATGCGTGTGTGTGCATTTATGTGGAGGCCACCTTGAGGGTCTTCCTCAATCTTTCTTTACCTTATTTTTTGAGCCAAGGTCTCCCATTAAACCTGGACCTTACCAATTCTGGCTAACTGGCTGGCCAGCGAGCTCCAGGGATCCTCCTGAGTCCATCTTCCCAGTGCTGGGATGACAGGCCGATGCCACCATGCCTGACTTTCTGTGTTGGTACCAGGGATCAAACTTGGGTCCTCATGCTTTCAAGAGGAGCACTTTACCTACCGAGCCATCTTCCCGGCCCAGGCTTGCCGTCATTTTTTTATGTAGTATAATTGTGTAATTAAATGTCCTTAATGTCTGAGATGATGAAGAAAACTCTCAAAAGAAAATACACAATAAGCCGTGTGTGATAGCACACACCTGGATTCCCAGGACTCGTAATCTCTCGTGAGTCTGTGGCGTTGGGGTTAATCTAGGCAAAGACTCCACCGACTGAGCTACATCCCCAGTCCCTAGGTCTCTTTTTCTAAATTTAGTGTATTATTGTTGTGTCCGTGTGTGCACGTGCAACTGTGGAGTTCAGAGGACTACTTTGTGGAGTTGGCGTTCCCCTTCCACCTTGATGTGGGCTCGGGGGATTGAACTCGGGTCATCAGGCTTTGCAGCAAGCACTTTGACTCACTAAGCCGTCTCGCAAGTGCCAGATCTCCTTTTAACATGCAAAATCTCGTCAGAGGATTTTAAGAAACATGCCTAGTGAACATCGTAATAGGCAAAACCAGATACTGATAAACTGCTCATGGGAGACGTGGGGATCAGAGACAAGCCCCTCACTACTGAACTTAGTTCCCAACCTACCCACGGAATGGTGCTGTAGGATCGAGCCTGCCAACCTCAGCGCTGTGTGAAACTGCAAAAGGTTAGTTTCAAAGTTCTGATTCTCAGTGTGGCTTACACACAGAGACAAATGAGGGACAGACTGAAGTCCCTGTGTCCCTCACTATCAGTGGCCCCTTGAAGGGATGGAAACAGGAAAGATACCATGAAGTTGAGCAATCTAATTCCATTAATTTGATATACACAAATCAAACCTTTCTATTCCATAAATCCAAGCACATTTCTTCCAAGGCTTTTTAGAAGATTTAAGAGAAGTGATCACGGACCATTGAGTAAAGATGCCCGCTGCTCAGTCTGATGACGTGAGTTCATCCCTGGGACACACATGCCAGAAAGAGAGCTTTCTGCTGACCCCCACTTGTCCATAGGCATCAGAACACACAGACAGCACATGCACGCTGCACACGCAGATTTATAAATAAACAACAATAAATAAATAGAAGGCTATAAATTTACCAAAAACGTGGTCAGACTGAATATCTGAATGCTTCGTTTTGACTTTCCTTATTTGATTTTCTGTAGTAAGCATCTCTTGCTTTTGCAAGGATTTTTGTTCCAGAAGGAAGGGTGGCGAGGGTCACGGGTGGGTTTGGGTTTCAGGGAGTGACTGGCAGGGGAGAGGGTCTCTTCTTTTGTAGACTTACAGACGGTCCTGAGCTCAGGGACAAGCTAAGCTTGGGTGTCAGCTGTTGGCACCGCTGCCACAGCAGGGCAGGGATCCGAGGCTGCAGAGGCCACCTCTCTCCTGCACACAGGCGCCTCAGTGTGAGCCAGGGCTGGGATGGCCGATCATGCTCGAAGCTGGAACAAGAGCTCTGTGTCTGCCAGTGTCCGGCACAAAGGACAGAGGTCTCTTGTTTACTTTGGATTAGAAATGTTAAAACGAAAGACAGAAAAAACATTTGAGTTTCCCCTCTTTTTGGTTTCCTACAAAACAAATTGTCATGAGTCGGGGATGTTTTTGGCGTCTTCTGCAAATAAAAATCAATCAGACCCGATGGCCAAGGGAGCCTTAAAGAGCCTCCCTTGTTTACAGCTTGCTTTAGATTTAAGGCTTAAAGGTTAAGAAGTAAAAGGGACTGAAGAGGCCCCTGAATTGTTCATTCATTTCCCAGGAAGTGGGGCATTCCCAGCCCATTGGTCAGCTGGGCCAAGTGACCTTTGACCTTTTGCAATAAGCTCCCTGTAGGCTGAAGCAACACATTATCATGGTTACCCCTCATACTCCCTCCCTGTCTCCGATCCAGTCTCCCACACATTGCGATACACATTGTCAAT
>CABHPH010150489.1:26033-68668 GCA_902168325.1 Peromyscus nudipes
CATAGGCCTAGGAGAGAGCTCACTGGGCAGAGCCTTCTGTCTTGTGCTGGCTTGTTCTTGAGTTACTCTTGTGACACTAGAGACGTCTGTGGGGTTAGAAACAGAAGTGTTGGGGGTGGGGTTTAGTCCTCCATGCCTGATGCTGCCCACCGTCTGACACTTCTAGAGTGTCTAGTGAGGTGTGGCTACCTGTGATGAGAGATGGATGCCCTTGGAGGGGACATGACATACTTATCAACGGGCAATAAAAGGGAGAGTGGAGGCATTAATTTACATCCATTGTGTTATTTTTCGCAGCCCTAGCTGATGCTGACCTCATCACAGACAGTATGTGGAGGGGCACGTTTCTCAGAGTGAAAGCTAATTCCATGTGTGCACTTGGCTGGATGAAGGGATGTCCGGAGAGCTGCTGGGATGCTGGACGGATCTGTAATCACTTGGGGAGATGGGCTTCTGGGCACCCCTGTGGAGAATTATCTTGTGTTAAATGAGGTGGGAAAACATACCTGCTGTGGGTGGAACCTGGCAGGGATCCTGGACCATACACATAGAGAAAGGGAGGTGGGCAGCAGCAGGCACTCATCACCCTCTGCTTCCTGAGTACAGATGCAACAAGACCAGCTGCTTCAGGTTCCTGCTGCATTGATTCCTCCCATGATGGACTGTACCCTTACACTGTGGACTGATTCAAACCCCTCCTTCCTTAGGTTGTCTTTGTCAGAGTATTTTATCAGAACAACATACAAAGAACCTAAGCAGCTGGTAAAGCAGTTGAGGAACAAGCCATGTATGTTTACTGGAAGGGTGTGTCTTGAAGAGTATAGCTTTTGAATGGGGGGAAGTGAGTTACGATCAACCTTAGCAGTATGGGCGAAATTAATCCAACTCACCAAAGGTCTGGATAGAATAAAAATAGTGGAAGAGGCTGGGACATAGCACAGTTGGTAGAGTACTTGCCTAGCATGCTCGAAGCCTGCCTTTAATCACCAGCACCATATAAACCAGATGTGGTACTGCACACCTGTAATTTTAGCACTGGGTAGGTAGATGTGGGGGGATCAGAAGTTTCAGGCTATCCTTGACTAGTTAGTGAGTTTGAAGCCAGGGTGGGCTACATGAGATCTTGTCTCAGAAACAAGGGCAACTGTCTGAAGAGATGACTCGGAGGTTAAGAGTGCTTGCTACTCTTGCAAAGGACCCAAGTTCATTTCCAGTACCCATGTTGAGCAGCTCCCATGCCCCTGTAACTCTTCTTCTAGCCTCTGAGGGCACCCACAGACATGGACACATGCATACACACATACACATAAATAAAAAATAAATCCTTAAAACAACAAAAACAGGAGCTGGAGAGATGGCTCAGAGGTTAAGAGAACCTGCTGCTCTTGCGGAGGACCTGGGTTTGGTTCCCAGGAACACGGCAGTTCATGACCAACTGTAACTCTAGTTCTGGGCTATCCAGTGCCTCTTCTGACTTCTATGGACACTGCATGCACATGGTACATGGACACATAGGCAGGAAAAACACTCATACACATTTTTAAACAAGCAAATGAACAACAGAAGGTGAAAGGATTGCTTCCGTGGGAGCCGGGGCACTCACCTCTTTCCCTTGGCCATTGGGAGCCGGGGCACTCATCTCTTTCCCTTGGCCATTGGGAGCCGGGGCACTCACCTCTTTCCCTTGGTCATTGGGAGCCGGGGCACTCACCTCTTTCCTTTGGACATTGGGAGCCGGGGCACTCATCTCTTTCCCTTGGACATCGCTGCTCCTGGTTCTCAGGTCTCCCATCCTGAAGAGGGAGTCCACCTTCTGTTATCAGGTCTTTGGGGCAAGACCAGAACTCAGCATTTTTTCACTGTGTCTTGGGCCTCCCGGTTTCACTAGGATGACACCACTGGCTCTCCTGGCCTGCAGCTGCAGATGCCAGGACTGGTACTTCTCAGCTCCCATGGTGATACGTACATTTAAACTACAATGACCCTTTGATGACTTCCTCCTCCTCCTCTTCCTCCTCCTCTTCTCTTCTCTTCTCTCCTCCTCCTCCTCTTCTTCTGTGAAAAGACTTTAGTTATTTTTAATTGTGTATATGTAATGTGTGTGTGTGTGTGTGTGTATGTGTGTGTGTATGTGTATGTACATGTGAATGCAGTGCCCAAGGAGTCCAGAATAGGGTGTCAAATTCCATGAAGCTGGAGTTACAGGTGGTTGTGAGCTCCCCATCGTGGGTACTGGGTGCCAAACTCAGGTCCTCTGAAGAGCAGTACTTGTTCTTAACTGCTGAACCATCTCTCCAGTCCCTTGAGTTCTTTCTTGTATGTTATGTGCATGGTGTGTTTGTGGGGGGGGTGGCTAGACATCAACTCCAGCTGTTATTCAGGAGCTATCCACAGTGTTTTTTGAGACAGGCCTTTTACTCGGGTCTGATGCTCTAGAGATCCATGTGTATCCCCCTCCCCAGTGCTGGGATTACAGACTCATACCATCACACCAAGCTTTATAACGTGGGTTCCGGGGATTGAACTGTGGTCTCCATGATTATACAGCCAGCACTTCACTCACTGAGCCGTCTCCCCAGCCCAGCCCAGCCCTTCGATTTCTTGGCTGCTCTGGAGATATTTTAAGCTTCAGATACCTGGACTTTGGGGTCTTTAGGGTCTTTTCCTTGTGAACATTTGTACTGACTTGCTTGGGCCTGTTTGAAAATCTAGTAGGAAGCTACTCAGCATAATCCAATTCCTGTCATGACACAGCATTCACGAGTGACCTGAAACTGCACCTGAGAGCTGAGAAAAATGTGTCTGCCCAGCCTCCATTTAAATGTCACTGGAGAGCTGGCACTGGTGGTCACAGCCATGTGTCCATGCCAACCTCTATCAGTTAAGTAACCTGTTTCTCCAGTTGGGCAGGACAGAATGCTGGAATTCCCCCGGATGAGACAAGTCCCTCAGGGTGGCCGCTGGATCACACTGAGATAACCCAAATTCCCCTCCTGTGCTTACAAAGAGCTTCCATGGGCTCATGTGATCTCACATTAGTGCCGTGCGGGGAGGCCACTGAGATCCCCATTTTACAGATGTGAGTCCTAGAGCAAATGGGTGAGTTGTCTAAGGTCCCACAGCTGGAAAGTGTGAGAGTGAGAATTGTAAACCTGGGACTCCAGGGATTTGTGCAGTGTGGATTCAGACAACATCTGCCTCAAGCTCATCAAAAGGCATCTGCTCAGGGAAGGGATCATCACCAGAATGAAGAGGAATAGACACAGCCTTGGTATTTCATCTCAGAGCCTCCTGGGCTTGGCACAACCCCAGCCCGTGCAGCGGCAGATGAGCCTGCTGTATTATATTCTTTCTGTAAAAGAGAAGAATGCCATCTTCCACAGAGGATAGCAGGTGGGAGGCATGCCACAGCTTAATGGAAATGTTAGGAAAGAAGTTAGCCAGGCGT
Source organism: Peromyscus nudipes (assembly GCA_902168325.1). NCBI lineage: Eukaryota > Metazoa > Chordata > Mammalia > Rodentia > Cricetidae > Peromyscus > Peromyscus nudipes. The sequence continues at coordinate 29,482 of CABHPH010150489.1, forward strand.
AGTGGCTCCCACCTCCGGTCCAGGCATTCGGGAGGCAGGGGAAAGCAATGGATCTGGCCATAGAAGAAATGGAGCTTGGGACAGTTATAATAGACAGCGCTGTGAAAGTTGTAGATCACGTCAAGTGTGCTGTATCATTTGTGAGGCTCAAGCTTGTGATGTGCTCTAAGTTTCCCATTTTAAAAAGTGGTGTGTATGTATATGTGTATATGTACACATGTGCATGCCTGTCAGTATGCACTTGTACTTGTGTCTATTTGTGTGTGTGTGTGTGTGCGTGCATGTATGTGTGTGCATGTGTGTAGGAGGCATGGAGGTCTTCGTGCTCACAGATAAACATGATGGGAACCTGGAATGTTAAGCACACAAGGTTGTTCCCTCAAGGGAAGGGATGTGATACCTGTTATCCACCCGGAGTGCTGGGAGTGGACATGCTTACTAGCGTGGGGACTTTTGCATTATCTGTGTGGCCAGAGGCTTTTCCTGCACTGAACCCTTCCCAAGACTCTTAAGCTGGTTCTTCTCCATGGTGTGTAGAATCTGCATTTATGGCCTTTACGAAGAGTTTCCATGTAGTCACCTCAGATGTGTGTTTAGCTTACTTTGTTCCTTCAAGGAGATTTATGTCTGCTTTATTGTGCACACAAGATCGAATTAATTATCACCAGGAAAGTTTTCACCAAATTATGCTGTGCTTAAATATGTTGAAAATAAACTACTCGGAGTCAGACTCCTGAAGTTGAACCAACACCCTATGTTAAGTCTTGTTGAACTGAACTACCTTCTTGCCTCCCACGGCTCATCTACCTGTAGGTTGTGTGTGTATGTACATGTGTGTACACATACATGTGCACCTGTTTGTGTTTGTGAAGGCCAGAGCTCAACTCTAGCTGTTTGTCCTCAGGAGCCTTCCACCTTGTGTTTTGAGTCAGGATCTTTTACTTCAGCCTGGGGCTTACCAAGGAGGCTAGGCTGGCTGGCTAGCAAATCTACCTGACTCTACCTACCCAGTGCTAGGATTTCAAGAGAACATCACGGTACCTGACTTTAATGTAGGTTCTGGGAATTGAACTCAGGATCCCCTGAACATGAGGAAAGCATTTTACCAATGTAACCATCTTTCCTTCCCTAAGCTCTCTGGTTTTTTGTTTTGTTTTGTTTTTGTATTTTTATTGTGAAAAGAAATCTGGTTTCACCCACATCTTATTTTGAAAACTTGGAGAAGGAGGGAGAGAAGTGGGGGTGGGGAGGAAGAGGGAGCAAGGGAGTGGTCAGGATGGCTTTCCTGTAAACATGACAAGGGAAAGAGGCAAGAGCTGGGCTGGGTAGCACTGGTGACTAAGGAATGAGGAATGGGGAGAATCCTGGAAGGCTCTCTGTGTGCTCACCAAGGGATGGCAACACTGGGCATGTTCTTGCACGTTCAGTGTTGATGACTGATTTGAAAAAATTCAATACGGTACATTCTGGAACATGCGTAATGATTTAGTCTTGGATTCAGTCTGAACAAGACAGAGTTTTATCTGACTCCATAGTGTCGGTGGGGGCGCCCATTGGCATCAGGATCTCTTGCTAGTTTCTTTCAGCCTTTCAAACATCCTGAGCTATCAGGAAAAGAATCCATTGAGGCCATGGAGGTTGTAGGCTTCATAAGTAGAAGATAACTGTGGCTGGAACCATGGAGAAAATTACTCATCCTGGGGTCTCAACCGCAGAGCGCCGCTTTCTTTGGACAGCAGCAGACTGTGGAGTCCAGACATGAAGCCCGGAAACCTGGTCCTTCAGAAGGGGTTGCTGTGGCTAAGCCTGGAATGGGGGGGGATTCCTGAAGCACACACAGGAAGTAGGGATGACAGCGTAGCTAAGGGCCAACGTGGAAGTCACATAGCCAGAGACAAAGGGCCTGCTCCACAGCATGGGTCATATTAACCCAAGGACAACACTGACCACCTGAGAGAACTTTATCACACACGTGAAGACACAACACTGAAAACATAAAGTAAAACAGAAGAGAGGCACTTTTGTTTTAACCCAGACTCCAGCCACTGTGGTTCTCTGTCTTGGAAGCTCAGCCCCGTCCCTGGTGTCCTGCTAGAGTTATACGACTATTGATCAAATGGCTTTACAAAAATGCCCCCAGGAACGAGCCTTGAGATAAGTGGCCAAGATTAGAGTCTCCACCAGGGAGAGAAAGTCCTAAGTGGAGTTCTACTGATGAACGAAATCTAAACCAAACTTGACCGCAAGAGCAGAGATGGGGGAGGTGTCCCTGCACACTTGACCCTGCACACTGACGTCAATATGGGGGCATCTGGTGTACGGAGAGAAGCAACTTCTCAGCTATACCTCCTGTGGGTGACAAGGTTAAGGGCCTTCTCAGATATTTGGACTATTTCTTTATGTCATCTTGCCTGACTCAGATTTCCAGCATGTAACCTCTCCTAATGCCAGATCTAAAATACATAGCTAGACATGGGCTGTCAGTGAGGTGGGAGGGACTGAGTGCTTGCTGCACAATCATGATGACCCCAGTTTGGATCCGTGCACCCGTGTAACAAGCTGGGCATCCTGAAAAGTCCTGTAACTCTAGCTCTAAGGGATCCATAGCCCTCTTCTGGTCTCTGAGCACACACAGGTAAGTAAACACACACACACACACACACACACACACACACACACACACGCACGCACATTCAACTCACATAAATAAATGAATGGCTGAATAAATAAAAATTTAGGCCATCACAAATAAACGACTTCTGTTCTTAAAGGTCGTTTGCCTAGGAGTCTCTCAGACAGTCTTTCCAACTTTCCTCATGACATTTATGAAAACAAAGACAAGAATAAGCCAAGTATGGTAGCTCATGCCTGGAACCTCAGCACTCTCAAGGCTGAGGCGGGCGGACTGGGACTGCAAACTTACATTCAGTTGGGTAGTGAGTGTGATACACGAGACTGTGTCAAACAAACAAAGAAGAAAAAACGGGAACAGGACTGAGCAAACACTTGGACCCGGTGGATGGCCTAACTGGAGTCTCAAAAGCATATTTACAGGTGCAGGTGGGACACATCAGATTGGTTCAGACCTATCCTATTCATCCCTCATATAATAGAGGTCAGTGGAAAGCTCCTAATTGTTACTACAGACTCAGGGATCCAAGGCACAGACAAACTGGGGCATCAGGAGGGAACAGCATCCTCATCGGTCCTGCCTTTCATGGGTACTAACACTGTATCTGATTGGTGGCAGAATCACCAGGAAGTCACTGGTCAGAAAGTGTGTGTCTAGTGGGGAGGGCAGAAGAGAGGACAACCAGTAATTTTATACTGTCTCCTGCGATGTGTGACATTTGCAAGCTAAACACCACAGGCCAGGGTGGGGACAGGAAGATCCCCAATGGTAACACTCACTAGCAGTGGCAGGTGTGCAGGTGACTCCGTGGGTCAGAGGAACAGAGAACCAGGCAGGGAATGTGCCATCTCAGTAGAGTTCTCATTCTACTGTGTTAGCTGCATGCCTGCTGTCAGTGATCGGTCTGCATTCATGCATGCCTACTCGGACAGCGGGTTGGAAAATGGGATGGAGAAAATCCAACCAGATGTAGAAACAATTAGGAATAATAAGGGACTTTAGTGGGGCTAATTTTTTTAAAGCTTTATTTCATTCTTTTTTTGGGGTGTGTGTGTGTGTGTGTGTGTGTGTGTGTGTGTGTACACGTGCGAGCGCATGTATGCAGGTGCCCAAAGTGGCCAGAAGAAGGCATCAGATCCCTTGAAGCCAGGGTGGCAGACAGCTGTGAGTTGTTTGATGTGGATGCTGGGACCTGAACCCAGGTCCTCTGTAAGAGAAGCAATGCTCTTAACTCTGAGCTCTCTTTCCAGCCCTTAGTGAGGGTAATTAATTTCTATGAACTATCAATAAATATTTTTAAATGAAGTAAAACTACTACAAAAAGTAGCATAAAGCCATCAAATATTTAGAATAAACATAACAAAATATGTTGAGGATCTCTACACTGAAAACTATAACATGTTAAGAAAAATACCTAAAGTGCAATGTAAGCAGAAAGCTAACATACTAGGTTGTCATTCTGTCCCAATCCAAATCACACGTGCTCTTCTACAGAGCAACTCTGCATCGGCCTGTCATCAGGGATCTGATGTCCCTCTCTGAATCTGGGTGGATTTGAGTGTTGCAGGCATTACTGGCCGTCCAGGAGCAGTGCAGCTCTGCAGGAGCATGACGCTGTGAGAAGGCCCAATTAGCTTATGAGGAGAGAGTCTAGGAAGCCTGCATGGTGCCTGGCCATTCCTTGATGCTCTGGTTCCACAGTGGTCCAGCACCATCCATCCCACTGTAATAGCCCGGGAGATCCCACGTGCACAGAGAAAACCTGTCCACAGGGGCAGTGAGATGTAACAGACGGCTGCTGTGGATATCACTCTGTATCAATAAAGCGCTGATTGGCCGGTAGCCAGACAGGAAGTATAGGCGGGACTAACAGAGAGGAGAATTGAGGGAACAGGAAGGTAGAGGGGAGACTGGCTGGAGCCGCGGCCAGGAGAAGGAAGATGTAAGGTACCGGTAACCCACGAGCCATCTGTGTGTTTATTTTATAAGTGGGCTCGGAGACTGGCGGGACTTGGGAGCTCGGAGACTGGCGGGTGGCAGAGATTTGTCCTGACTGTGGGCCGGGCAGGAAAACTCTAGCTACAGACAGCGGCTGTTACAGCAGCGTCCGCCACACAGGCCCAGGGACCTGAGTGTGGGTACCAGAAGCCATGTCAAGAGTCGGGTGTGGAGGGGTGTGTCTGCAATCTCCCAACTGGGGAGGTGGACACAGGAGGAGCCTGAAGCTCGCCAGCTGGGAAACCTCGCCAAAGCAGCAAGTTCCAGAATTAGTGAGAGACCCAGACTCAAAAAGTGGAATGGGCCAGGCGGTGGTGGTGCACGCCTTTAATCCTAGCACTTGGGAAGCAGAGGCAGGCGGATCTCTGAGTTCGAGGCCAGCCTGGTCTACAGAGTGAATAGCCAGGACTACAACAGAGAAACCCTGTATTGAAAAACTAAAACAACAACAACAACAACAACAACAACAAAAAAGTGAAATGGAAAGAGTCAGGAAGAAACTCAAAAGTTGATCTCTCTCTCTCTCTCTCTCTCTCTCTCTCTCTCTCTCTCACACACACACACACACACACACACACACACACACAAAGACTGGTGAAGTGGTTCCTACTGACCATATACAGCATCTGTGCTGTCTGTAAAGTCAAACCATTGTCAGCCAGACACCCTTTGTCTTATAAATGGGACACTAGTTGGCAACAAGAAGCACAGCCTACTGACCTCACACAGAAATATGGACGGAGATCTCAAGCAGTACGGAACAGAAGAAACTGGACAGGGAGAATGCAAACCATGTTTCCGTTTACGTAAGTTCAAGAGCAGCTGATGTCAGGGGATGGCAGTCACAGTGGTGGTCATCTCAGGGCCGGGGCCTGTGAAGCAAGGATAGCGGCAGCTCTCTGTCTCTCAGTGTGGACATTGGTTCCCTAGAAAAATACACTTATGAAAAGTCAGTAAGATGCACACTGAGGATTAGTGTTTCCGCTTCCGTTACTGTTCATGTCTTGCACCCCAGTAGACAAGAGAGAAAAATACGCAAGGACAGTGAGCATGGCCAGGCTGTCAGGACATTTTTAGTGGAAACTAAAATGTAAAGTAAGTTACCTTGCATTCAGTTAAAAAAAAAATAGGTGCTGAATAAAGTTGGCTTTTGTGTAGAGAATGAGATAGAAATGAAATCTCACTCAGTTCAGAGGAAGGAGGCAAGTTGTTGCCATGGTGAGCGAGATGATTGGCACAGAAAGGGACTAGAGACAAACAAAGATGTAACAGAAGAAAGCGCTTGAATGCCACAGAGCAAGCCGAGAATCATCTGCCTCTTGCTCCAGACTTATGAGTAGAATCCTGTTCAGGAAGAGCTAGCTGAGTATTTGCTACAGCTCCTTTTGAGCCTCATGAGGGACAGAGCTGTGCGTGGGAGCCGGCCTCCCTGCTGGGAACCACATCTGCCAGTTCTCTTGGACAGGCACCAGTTCTCATTATTGATGTCACTTTGTGTGTGTGTGTGTGTGTGTGTGTGTGTGTGTGTGTGTGTGTGTGCACATGTCTGTGTGCCATGCCTGTGCCACAGCACTTGTGTGAAGGTCAGAGGGCAACTGTGCAGAAGTCAGTTCTCTCCTTCCACCAGGGTTCAAACTTAGGTGGTCAGGCTTGGCAGAAAACACCTTTACCTGCTAGCCTCTGTTCCCAGTTCTCATTATTGAGATCAGTATCGTTTCCAGGCTATTGTAGTTAAAAAGTCATGATACCTCCTCCTTATCCATCAATCTGGATATTGACGTCCAAGGAGAACTTAGAAGCCACAACAGGTTCCATCTGCCTTGATCTCTGAATGGCCATGCAGCACAGCCTTCCCTGAGTCCCACTATAAACCAGGACCATCTGTTTGGACCCTTGCTGTGTGCCAAGCTACTGGAGTTTGGGGATTTGTTCATTTTCGGGAAGATGAGGCAGAGGGAATGCTCATAGACAACCGGGAGGCTCAGCTGCACTGCCAAACTGCCCTGGTTACCCAGCCAGCAGGCACCAGAAGCAGTGAAAGTAAGATATACAGAAAGAAGATAAAAAGCACCATGGCGAAAGGCAGATAAAGAGAAACAGGTTAACTTAAGTTTAAAAAGCTAACCAGAAATGAGCCTAAGCTAGGCCAAACATTCATAATGAATAATAAGTCTCTGTGCCATGATTTGGGAGCTGGGACCAAAAGAAAAAGACTGGTACACTAAACTGCCTCCAAACGAGAAAAACTGGGGCATTCCTCCTGTGCTTCTTAAAGCCCACAGAACCTGGAAAGCAGCCGGCACAACGCACAAGCAACAACCAGCCAAACGCCACAAGTGGGGTGGCGCAGTCCTGGGATCCCAGCATCAGGGGATCAGAAACTCAAGTTATCTTCTGCTACGTGAAGTTCAAGACCAGCCCAGGCTGCATGAGATTCCGTCACAAACAAACAGGATCTCAAATCGTTTTCGTACTTGATGATTGACATTTTAAAATCACATTAAGCCATAGCAAAAAAGAATGATACTAACAGATGTCGAAAGTAATTCCACAGAAGTCCGACATGTGTGAGGCTGGAGAGATGGCTCAGAGGTTAAGAAGGCTTTGCTGTTCAGAGCACCCATGTTTAGTCTTCACACTGGGAGGTTCACAACCACCTGTCACAGGTTACAACTCCTGTGCCAGGGGATCAAATGCAGTCTTCTGGCCTCTGTGGGCACACCTGAATGCACCTGTGCAGACTCATACAAACACACACACACACACACACACACACACACACAAACTTTTAACAATAATTTAAAAAACCCAAAGTAGATATATACTTTTTATTAATCTAGTAAACAGGGAGTAAGGGCTTCTTTATTTATATAAGGGGCTATATTCAAACAAAACTACCTGCTAATGTTGTTTTAATGATGAACCAACTGTTAATATAATTCTTAACGGAGGATGTACCATCCAAACCAGGACTTTATGGTTCATTTCTTACACTTTCCTGAATGTTTTAACTAATGTAATATTTAGAAAAATTAGATGCCTGTGTTGGAAAAACTATCAATTTAAAATGTGTGATCAGCTGGGCCTGGTGGCACACACCTCTAATCCTGGCACTAGGGAGTCAGAGGCAGGTGGATGTCTGTGAGTTTAAGGAGAGTCTAGTCCACATAGTGAGTTCTAGGCCAGACAAGACTACATAGTGAGACCCTGCCTAAAACAAAACAAAACAAAACAAAACAACAACAACAACAACAACAACAGGGAAAATGTGGGGTCAAATTTTCTACCTAGACAAGTGTCAGTTGGATGGGGTGAGGGAATGACCTTCTTGTACCGACAGCAAGGTGAATGTTCCCGTATAGACTTTTAAAACACCGATAAACTGAATAAAAACCCATTCTCATTTTTTAAAAAATTATCTTTTAAAAAAAACTTATTTCCTTAATATTTTTAATTCTTTTTGAGACAGGGTTTCACGTAGTCCAACCTAGCTTGGTTTTGAACTCATAATCTTCCTGTCTCTGCTTCTCTAATCTTGGGGCCACAGATGTGAAAACACCCCACTGTACCTTTTTATTTAAATGAATGAACAAGCCAGCCAGGCAGCCAACAAGCAAGCAAACAAACAAACAAACAAACAAACAAAATCAAACCCAACAGAGTTTCAGTGTGTCACCCAGGCTGGCCTGGGATCCCTGTTCCTCTCAGCCTCTGACTGGAGCGACAGGCATGACCACCCCCCGGGCCCCACTGGCTTTTAATTATTGCTTTCATGAACAACTCTAAATGACATCAGCGATAAAACATTCTTCTCTGCGAACAAAATAAAAACAGAAACAAGGCCATTTTATCTAACTTCTGAGCCGTTGTCACAGTTAAGACTGCCTTTCTGACAACATGAACTTCCAATCTGCTGGTTTCGTTTTACCTTTGTCCAACGAGCATTGCGTCCGACACGGAAGGTGGGGTGGCAGGGTTTCAGAGGCAGAGGGCTTGCTTAGCATGCGAGAGGCCCTGGGTTCCACACCAGCACCAGTGAATAAGTGATAACTAGATAAGCAGACACACTGAGTAGAAGGTCACAGCGGCTGAAACTGTGAAAGTGAAGTCCATTTGGCCACGTGACCATCGTGAGACCCTGAAGGGACAAGGCTGGGATGCCCGCCATTTCATCAAGACCCAGGCTAGTGTTCATCTAGCACTATGATTTTTTTCAAAGATTAATTTAATTTTTAATTATGTGAAGATATGTGTGGGGGGGGGGGGGGGGGGGTGGGTATGTGCACATAAGTCAGTGGCCACAAAGGTCAGAAGAGGGCATCAGGTCTCTTAGAACTGGAGTTAGGTCATTGTGAACTGCTTGATGTGGGTGGTCACACACACATACACAGGCAAAAAATCAGCAAATGCACACACACACACCTGTATACACCTGTGCACACATGTACATACACACACACACACACACATACACACACACACACGAACATGCATACACATAGGCAACAAAAAACCAAATGAGTACACACACATGCACACACACATACAAACACGTACATTTGAACACATGCATACACCCATCTTGCTGTGACTTAGTGCACTGCCTGGGTCATATTCACACAGCTGAAGCTGAAAAACACTCCAAGCTGGCATGTTCTGGTGCCACTTAGAGACTGTAGCCCTTGCTACAGGATGTGGACTCATCAGGGAAAGAAGCTGTGAAGTTTTTAATAGTATCCACCTATTCTAGGATTTTGTTTTGCTTTCTTTTTTAAGAAAAAAAAAATCACAAGGGCCAAGGTCAGGGCCAGGCGCCTCCCTCAGCCTGTGGTGGCAGTGATGGATGTACCTGTGGCTAATTCAGCCTCAGCCTTGAGCTCTTTGGCCTGGAGAGCCTGCAGTGTGGACTAAGGCAGATAGATCCGCAGGTTGCCAGAACACAAGGGGAGCACGCAGTTAAGGGCAACCCAGACGGCAGCTCGGCATCCAGGGAGGGAAATGACCACCAGAGACTCAGGAATGCGGCCACATCCCACATCCCACCAGCGCTCTGTGTGGCCAGCTTTAATTTACTGGGGGCTGGAGAGGGCAAAACCAAGAACAAATAACACGATTAAGAAACAGTGAGGCTAAGGAGCCCCTCAGAGTGCCCACAGGGTGATCTTATTTCTTCTTCTCGTCGTGGTCCAAACATGCTTCCCAGGAGGCCTAGGTGGCTGGTTTCGTCTCTGCGGGAGTGAACCTTGGGCTCATTCACTCTGTGGACCTTTAGTTCATTCACTCTGTGAGAGCTTTACTTTATTATGCCCCATTCTTGTTTTTTGTTTTTAATGAGAAAGGGTCTTACTCGATAGCCCAAGCTGGCTTCAAACTTGAGGCAATCCTTCTGCCTCAGTCTCCCAAGCACCAAGATAACTAACCACTGGCTGTTCTGCCCGCTCTACACCATTCTGAACACCCACTTCTCATTCACTCCTGAGCATTTTATTTTGTTCCTGGTGGTGGTGTCCAGTATGTTCTGAGCGACCCATTGGTGCCAAGGAGGAAGGTAGGAAACTTGGGGCTTCTGGGGGTGACACAAACCTACCAGAGAGAGACAAATGCTTTCAAGTTAGCCTCAGCTGGTATTAGCATGGCTAATGGCAAGATGCCACCAGCCTCTAAGCTGTGGCTGTGTGTTCCGCTCAAATGGTTATGAAAGCAACATGGTTACCCCCACACCCCCATATGACACAGGACAGGCAGGGTCACGCTGCATCTGTCCTGCTGTGCCCATCTGCAGTCACTGTACCTCCTTTGATGCCTGAAGCATCTGTACTAGCTACAGGCACCTGACACCCAGGGTACCTAGGTAGTACCTAGTCAAACAATGGATGGAACATTCTTACTTTGTTTTGTTCTCGAGACAGCTTGGGTACTGGAGTTTTGGGGCAAAATCTTTCAACAAGCCAGAACTGAATGAGACCAGAAACATCTCGGACCAGTTTTGACACAATTATTTGTAGAATGACAATTTCAAACCAGAACCAGAATACATGAGAGGGGTGGATTGAAGGTAAGAGTGGCTGATGATGGATTTGCTCCGTGACATTAACATGAAACTTAGGAGTCTGGAAACAAGATGAGCCGGCTGGATTTGTAAAACCACATGGCTAATGAGCATGCTACATACGTGTTTTCAGTGTTTAGAGTCCTGTCCTTGGAGACATATGGTGAAACTGGGTCTCAGGTTTTTCCTTGCCTCCCTGCATAGCTCCTGCTTCCTTTATCCTTTACGTCAACCTATCTCCAGCCATTCGTCTCAAGGGATGACTGGCGTGTGTTGGCCAGGGCACACACCTCAATTCCAGATCTCAATCCAAAGGCTGTGTCTCTATAGGATTCTCCCTGCCTCCAGTGAATCTCCAAACATCTTGGACATGAACTTGGGAATATTTCTCCTAGACCCCAAATACTGCACTTTGGACATCTGTCAGCCACACAGTCCCTCCAGGCTCCGTGTGACCTGGACCTAAAGTCCTACTGAGCCATTGAGTCATCATCTCCAATTACAGTGATAGAAGCATGAGGCAGGGGATTCATTAAAACCAACCAACCAACCAACCAACCAACCAACCAACCAACCAACCAACCAACCAACAACAAAACCAAAAAAAACAATCAGCTGTTCAAAGATGGATCCTGGGTCCTGCCCTCCCCTGGGCTTTGGTGACCCCTGGGAAATTGAGTAAATCACGTGAGACACTGTGCTCCAAAGTCTCTTGTAAAGGTGTCAGGGGATCCAGGCCCAGTGCGGTGGCTTCTAGGTGTGGGGTGGGATGGCAGCCGCCTGGCCTTCAGGCTCCTTCTGTTTTTACACCTGGGTGCTTCAGGATTTAACCTGATGGAAAGGCGAGGAGCCGTGACCTCAGTAAAAGCTATGGTCAAACACGGTTACAAGGGCCAGTAAGAAAGCTCAGTCTTAGTGAACAGCATGAGGACATGAGTTCAATTCCTCAGAATCCACGTGGAAAAAACCAAAACCAAAACCAAGAAACTCAGGCACAGTGGGTGTGCACCTGTAACCTCAGTGCTGAGGACCCAGATTTAGTGAGAGATTCCATCTCAAAGAACAAAGTGGATTGTGACACCCAGTGACACCGACTGCCACATGAATTTTCACATACGTATGCTTGTACATGTGTACCTACACACACACACACACACACACACACACACACACACAGAGGTACACTCCCTCCACAAACACATTTTCTCTGTCTCTGTCTATCTGTCTGTCTGCCTGCCTGCCTGTCTGTCTGTGTGTCTCTCCAGTCTGTAGCTGTGGCTACAGGAAAAAGAACTCAAGGTAGGGGACAGAAGGGACAGATTGGGGAAGGCACCCGCAGTGGTGGATGGATCCTTTGAGGGGTGATGAGAACATTTTAAGTTAAATTATGGTTATGGTTTGTAGCGCTACTGAAATCCTTAAAATGATTAATAGTCATGGCACAGATAAATTGATTAATAATCATGGTACAGATAAATTACGTGACGATAAAGCTGTTAATTTGGTGGTGGTGGGAGCAGCTGCCGATACAGACACAGAGTCCACTTCTGGCCAGTCTGGCTGGGCTTTGAGCATGTTAGGGAAGGTGAGAAGTCTTGCTCTTTCTGACCAGATCTCAAGCAGGAATTCCACACGAGCTGACTTTTGCCCTCTGGTGACAATGGCCCAGGGAGTAGGAGGCTGCCTATGCTCCCTGCCTGGTTTCAAGCTGTGTGGTCCACCAGGGACAGTGCCCAGGTCTCTGCATTGAGCAGCGGGGCCAGGCCTCCAGAGGTGGCTGTACCCATTTCACAGTTTCTGCCTTCAGGATGTGGCAAGCTCCTGTTCCCGTCCAGAAACCCTGATGGCCCTGCCACATTACAGGATGGGGATGTTTGGGGACTCTGGGAGAGATCTGCTGATCAAGAGGCCCGAGCTCAGCCTCCCAAAGGCTCCGGCAGAAGAATAACAGGAACTCGGTGGCTCCCCCTTGATAACAGTAATTAATGCGAACATAATAACCTCTCACTGGATCTCCCATTGCCACTTCTGCTTCCAGCCACTTCCAACCCAACAGGAAAAATTCTAGACACTTCTGGGGTGCAGTGCCACAGCGGTGTTCTAGGGTTTATTTGTTTAGCATCTATGGTGTTTTTATTTACAAAAGTGTCACGTTGCCTGTACGGAACTTAGATAAGGCAGAAAGCAGAGAAGACAATACAAATGAGTTGTGATGCTCAGACCAGTGACAGCCACGTCGATACACAGCTCTTACAGTGTGCAGTATTTGCTTGCTGGAAATCTCTATGGTCTGCTTTTGCAATCACATTGAAATATATTGTTTTGGAAAAAGAAATAAAACTTTGAATCTGGCTCATTTCAACGTGTGCTGTCTGTCCTTCCTTTGCAAATTCTTTGTACTAAAGTTGGAATATTTTTTCTAAAAAATTAAAAGGAAAGAAAAGTGTTGATAACCTAATTTGTACTTGGACAATAATCCCCGGTCTTTCCAAGTCACTGAGCATACTTCGAAAACATGTCTATCACAGTCATGTAGGATTGCAGTGTACACTATGTACATGATATAAAATTATCTCAACTGATTTATAGGCTAGCTAATGCGTTATACATTAGCATATATGATTAATATACTATACATCAATGTGCAAGTTTATATTAATATAGCTAGTCACTTCCTATTGTAGATTTAGGTTGTTTCTTTTGCTTATTTATCGATTTGGTAGTTCTGGGGCTTGAGCCCAGAGCATCGTGCCTGCTCGGCAAACACTACCACAGATCACATTCCAAGCCTGTATAGGTTGCTTCTGACTCCTATTGACAATGAAATTGTTGAGACCAGCCTTTTCTACATATTTAAAATGGAAATGTCCCGCCCTAGACAAGAGATTTCTGTTTCAAAATATGCAAATATTATTTGTTTTGCTTTTTCTTTTCTTTTGACTTTTTGAGACAGGCTCTCACTCTGAGGGCACTTCTATGGTGCAGCCTTATTGCGCAGTGTGATCCTAAGAACTTCCACACTCAGAAGTGTAGTGTGCATTGCATGTGTGCGTGTGTGTTCTCCACAGCACACACACAGAGATCAGCAGACAGCTTGGTTTTCTCTTTCCACCATGTGGGGCCTGGGTCTGAGGAAAGCCAGTTGAGCCACCGAGGCGGCTCCAGGACTATATCATCTACATAGTGTACACTGCAATCCTACATGTGACTGTGGGGGAAGAAAGAATGGAGAGTTCAACCTGCTGTCCAACGTTATCCCACATTCCACACGAAGGCAGATTTTCTCTCATCTTCACCGTGCCCTTAAGGCTGGGGTTAGGTTTTCTGTTGCCCACTGAGTTTGGTTTGATAACATAGCAGTTCCTTTGAAAATCAGCCCATCTCATCAAACGCCTGAAATACAGGAATGTGGTTCCTCTCTGTCTTTTTGCTTTGCTTGTTTTGGTTTCTGTTTTTGAGACAGGGTCTTAGGTAACCCAGGCTGGCCTGGAACTTCCTATGTAGCCAAGAATGACCTTGAACTTCTGATCCTCCTGATCTACTTACAGTGCTGGGATTATGGTGGTGCACTCCTATGATTCATGTATGAGGTGCTGGGGATGGAACCCGGGGTCTCCTGCACACCAGACAAGCATTCTAACTACCTGACTACAGCCCTAGCTGAATCTAGATATTAAGGGGTTGCAACTGACCCTACTGTCTCATTTTGTTTTCATAAAAACCGTTGTAGATGGCATTATTAATGGTGCTTCTCTGGTTTTTAAAGAGTTAATCACTTTCTGTTTTTATTAGACTAATACTTTTTAGCAACTTTACCTTACATTTATTTCACATTTAAAATATTTGTTCTTGAGATGAGTAATAAACTTATTTTTATTTTTCCTTTAAAATAATAAAAAAAAAACTCAGAGTGCGATTTTCCTTCTGAATGTGGCCCTGTCACCCAGCAGAGGTTTTGAAATCTGTGTTGTTATTATTGTTATTTTCCAAACAGCATCTAATAACAGTTCCCACTTCCTTTCTTACCCAAGAATTATTTTGAAGGATATTGCCCAACTTCCTGGTATTGGAATTATACTATTTAATACTTTTTCTCACTGATTCTTTGTGTTGCTAGATGATGACAAAAGGTAATTTACAATTAAGAATTCACTGATATTTTGCTATGGCTTAATTTTAAAAATCTTTGTTTATAAATGGTCCAAAGTCTTTTTTTTTTTTTTTTTTTTTGTAGTCAGGGTCTCATTATGTAGCTCTGGCTGTCTTGGAACTCACTACCTAGACCAGGCTGGCCTTTTACTTACAGAGATCAACAGCCTCTGCCTCCCAAGTGCTGGATCAAATGTGTGTTCCACTATGCCTGTCAATCCAAAGTCATTTTAAAGGAATAGGAATTAGGTATTTAGTAGGAAGCCGTTGCTTGGTTCCTTTGTTTTCAGTGGATTTATCCACTTCTTCTTGGATTCTTTTAAAAAATATTTTACTTATTATTATTGTGGTGTGTGTGTGTGTGTGTGTGTGTGTGTGTGTGTGTGTGTGTGTGTAGGCGTGTGTGTACCCACACATGTATGTCAACCTAGGGAGGCATTCCTTAGGTACCATCCACGCTTTCTTTGGAGCCAGGGTCTCTCACTGGCCTGGAACTGTTGAAACAGGCTAAGGCAGCTAGCCAGCGAGCCCCAGGGATCTTCCTAGCTTTTGTTGACAGTTCCAGGGATGAGACTGAGTCCTCCCTCTTGCTAGCAAGGGAAGCATTTCCCCCTTTCAGCACCTCCCCAGCCCTGTGTCTCCTTTTAAAGACCTTCTTTTTTCACTTTATTTTATATTTCCTCCACAGAAACCTCTGAGTTAGTCTCTAGTGGGAAGAGATTTTACATGGGATTGTACTGACAACTCACTAGGGTGGCTGGAGGCTGGAGGAGATGGGAACCTATTCTGCATCTGCCTCCTACAAGCCAGGAAGCCACTTTGGCTGCCCGTCAGCCTCCTGCTCCTTAAAGCTGGGGCCAGACACTAACACAGAAGCAGATGGCCCCATCTATCCAACTTTTCCATCCCTTCTCCCTTGGTCTCATTAGCAAACATGTACCCAATGCCCTCTGCAAGTCATATGGTGCCATGGGCATAGCCTAGGGAGACTGAGGAATGGAGTTGATGGAGAGCTGGCCACACACAGGGCTGTGTTTGAGCAGAGAGACACACGCTGGGGCTGAGTGCTTGCACGGCCCGACTGGAGAAGGGTGAGGGCTTCTTGAGCCAGTATGGGGGGGAAGGACCTCAAAAGGAAGGGCATTCCAGGAGGCCAGCAAAGAGACACAGGTACTAGCTCTGTGGAACCCCAGAGCACAGGAAGCACACATACGTGCTGAAACCAGACAGTGAAGAACCAGGCAGGAACCAAGATCTAGAGAGGTAGATGGGGCCACCCTTATGCAGAGAAGACCAAGAGAGGTGGCCAAGGCGAGCACAAAACATCGTAGATCCACCAAATCAGGCCTGATTGTTTCTCTGAAATCAGGAGTCCAGAGAGTTCCTGAGCCTGCTGACATCTGGGGTAGTGGCAGGGGAGGTGGTGAGGCTTGAAGAAGGGACCCCCATAGAGTAATTGCCTCCTCGACTCAGCAAAGATAAGAGCATGCCCCACTACCCATGGATCACTATTGAGAAGGCGGCTAGGTCTAAGTGGTCATCTGCCTCAGAGGTCCCCAGGGACCTGTGTTTTAATGTCCCTTGGGTCAGGGAACTTGTGCAGTGAAGGCTTCATTGGCTCAAGAGACAACACACAGCTTTTGGATGTCTCACCTTCAGAGGCCACTAGGGATCTATTAGTTTAAGCCATAAAGTGACCACACCTCAAAAGAATGGTCACAGATGGACCTCTGTCTCTTCAAAGCTGGGGCTGAGAGTGGGGAGGGATAAAGGTGAGGGGTGGTCTTGGCTCTAGGAATTAGGATCCTGGTACCAGAAGAAAGACTCAACTTCCCAGTTCCAGTAACCGGATCACAGCTAGCTGCAGGGATGCAGACCTCCTGGCTCTGTTTTCTTTTTTCTTTTTCTTTTTCTTTTTTTTTTCTGGAGATTGTAATTCTGCAGATGGAGACAGACTGAGGCTTCCCCTCTCCCTGGTTTTGGCTGAAATGATCATTTTCCCACACCTTTATTGACATATGTAGATACAGGTGTCATTTCTCTTACTGAAGGTGAACATTTGGACCCAGGGCCAGTTACTACTGGGGACTCGAGTCATGGCATCCCACCTCTCTGTCTGCAGGTTTTGGCCCGCCCTGGACTTTTCAATACTGGAGTGATACTGTTTCAACATTTATAAGTAAGTAGAAAGTTCTGGAACCTTGATAAGCTGTGAGTAAGGGAGTTACCACCCATGGAAAGCAGAAGTTTGGCCAATAGAACTGGAAAGCAGTCATTGAAAAATAATAGAAATTCTTTCAGTTTAGGGTCTGAGGAGGTGGCTCAGTCTGTAAAGTGCTTGTCTAGCGAGCCAAAGTTTGAACCCCAGAAGCCATGTTAAAAAGACAGACATGGTGGTGTGTACTTGTAATCCCAGCATGGGAGAAGAAGAGACTGGCAGACCCTTGAAGTTGTTGGCCAGCCAGCTCAACATGCTCGGTGAGCTCCAGGCCAGCAAGAGACTCTTTGAGAAAGATAAAAGGGATAAAATCCTTAAGTTGATTTCTGACCTCTGTGTGCACATACACATATGTGAATACACAAAAATACTTTCTGTTTAAGCCTCCAATGAGTAGAGCCTTCTTCTTTTCTAATATTATTTATTTTTATTTTACATGTATGAGGGTTTTGCCTGTGTGTATGTATGTGTACCATGTGCATACAGTGTCCAAGGAGGTCAGAAGAGGGCGCTAGACTCCCTGGGACTGGAGGCACAGAAATTGTGAGCTGCCATGTGGGTGCCAGAAAATGAATTCCAGTTCTCTGCAGGAGCAGCCAGTGTGCTTAACCCCTAAGCTGTCTCTCCAGCCCTGAGCTGTGCCTTCTTGATGCATTTGACCCTTCCTGGTGGCAGATGGAGAGCAGTCACACAGGAGGGAGCCCTACTTCAGATACAAGGCTTGACTTCACTCTCAGCAGCTGCTCAAATCCCCACCCTCTTCCATCACCCCTTGAATTTTCTTTTTTCCTGAATTTTCTCTTGTAAAGCAATCTTTCCCTTCACTTCCATCAGGTCAGCCCCTCCCTCCAGAACCTGTCTGGCCAGGCCCTGACCTCAGCAGGCTGACTCATATCTGCATCATCACTGTGAGGCCAGGTCTACATCCTGCTTCTGGCCCCAACCCCACTGTTCACTTTTCTAAGTCTTCTGGAGGAACTCAAGAACTCTGTCTTCCTGCCTTCCTTCTGATTGACAGTCCCCAGCCAGAACAAATTTGGCTTCCAGGCTCGTGAACCTGACCATTCCTGGATGCCCAATTCAGAGCTCACTTTTGCTGCCACTCCACACTCTGTCAGCTGTGCCCTTGAATGAACTGGCAAAGGAGTCCCTAGTTCTGACCATGCGTGCTGGTGTCTGCCTGCCTTCCCCTCTGAGTGGTGAGCTCTGAATTCCAGCATGCATCCACTCAGCCGTGGGCCCGGCGGGCATTCTGCCAATGAGCTGCTCTTGTTGGCTTTGTGCCCACAGTAATTACTGGGGCCGGGCCTTGCACATCCTCTCTCCCTCCTGGACTTCCAGCCTCTGGGATCTTCTGCAGAAGTTGAAATGGAGTCTAACCACAGGTTGGACGTGCACGGTCACAGGTATCTGCAGTTAGACAGGGATTCAGAACGTGCCAAGGCGCATCCACTCTGACCAACTCACCACTGAGGTTCCCACTGTCTGTAGGGGTTGTGCATTCATCCACATAGGGTGATTCTACAGGATGCCGACTTCCAGCCTGGACACATATCATACATACCTCCTTAGCCTTCCCTAGCCTAGCTTAGGAAAACCTCATATGTAAGGCCCTATTAGAGAACTTGGGGTCACAGCCTGCTTCTCAACACACCATATTTGGCCACCTATCTCAATAAGCTAATTAAAAAAAGCCAAATTTGGCCGGGCAGTGGTGGCTCATGCCTTTAATACCAGCACTTGGCAGGTAGAAGCAGGCAGATTTCTGTGAGTTCAAGGCCAGCCTGGTCTACAGAGTGAGTTCCAGGACAACACAGCCAGGACTACACAGAGACATCCTGTTTAAAAAAAAAAAAGAAAGAAAGAAAAGGAAAAGCCAAATTAATAACGAAAGCAGAAAAAGGAGATTTATTCAACGTGTTTCCATTGGGAAGATTGGTGTGCCTGTGTGTGTGTGTGTGTGTGTGTGTGTGTGTGTGTGTGTGTGTTGTGGTTATGGTCATTTTCACTATGAGGTGGGCTTAGAGTTCATCCAAGCTACAGACAATCAGGAGGAGGTGCTAGGCCCAGGGTGCTGCTGGATCTCCATCTTTCTTCATGGGAATATTCATGGGACAAATACCCAGGTGTAACTGCTAGGTAACAGGGTAGTTCAACGCTTAATTTTGAAAGAAAACATCAAACCTTCTTTCTAGGTTAGCTGAATATTCTCCTTCTATCACCCATACCTGAGCAATCCCCTTTCTCGACATCTCTGCAAGTACTTGGTGGTGTCAGCATCCTGATTTAGCCATTGTGCCAGGTGTACATGATGCTCACTGTGGTTTGAACTTGTGGTCCTTTGACAGCAACAATGCTAAACATTTTCTATGTGCTTATTTATACTGTGCATTGTCTTCGGGGACCTTATCTCTGCAGCTTTGCACATTTCTCCATCTCCACTTCTTTCTGTCTCATGTGTGGGATAGATATGTGTGCATACTACTGTGTGGACATGTTCACTTGTGTGTGTGCATGTGGAAGACAGAGGTCAACATTGAGTGTCTTCCTCTATCTCTACCTACCCAAGTTTTGGCGCCACGGCCTCTCTCTGAACCTAGGGTTCATCATTTCGGTTAGGCCGACTGGCCAGGGAGCCCACAGGATCCTCCCATCTCTGCCTGTACAGTACTGGGGTTACAAGTGTGTGCCACCATGCCCAGCTTTCATGTGAGTGCTGAGGACCCCAGAACATCAGGCACATTAGCCACTAAGCCATCTCCGCAGCCTGGCTTTTGCTGATTTTCTGCTAGAAATGTTTGCTACTTCGCTATTCAATATTGAGAGTTCTTTATCTGTTCCAAGCACAGTCCTTTCCCACACACATCCTGTGACAGTTTCTCTGCTATTTTGTCTCTAGTCTTTCAAGTCCGTGAACACATGATTGTCTTCTCTCACTACTTCACAATCTTAGAATTTTTTTTTCAAATACTGTTCCTGGGGGAATGAGACGCATAGTCACCTATTTTCCCAGAAGCAGAAGTCAGATAAGTCTTTAAAAACTTTACACTTAACTGCTGGCAGTATCTGCCACACGGACGTGTTGTAAGATTCCAGGAAGAAATATGGCCAGTGATTTTGAGCATGACCCAAATGGAATCCAATTCATTTAAGCATTATTGACAGAGACAAAAAGACAGAGTTCTGGGAAAGGCCACATTCTAGAAATATTTAAGGACAAAACTGACAGGACCAGAGGTTGGTCTTTGGTTTGTTTTTATGTATGGGGAATGTGGAAAAAGAGAACCTCCACTGATGTCATTTATGGTTTTAGATTGGACATGGTGAGCGCGTTAGGAGGCTAGAGATGCAGGAAGAGGTGAGTGAGTGTGGAAGAACCACACGTGAGCTTTAGAGACAAGCGCTAGACACCTGGCCAGCTGTGTGGAGATGCCTGGGGGAGGGGCAGGGCTGGCTCTCCCCAGCAGAACATGGCGGAGAAATGAGGGGTGGAGGAGAGAGATAGAAAGTCGAGAACAGTGTTCAAAGCAAGGAGCCCTAAGGAGACACTGGCCCCTTGCAAGCAAGGAGGGTCTGAAGCCATCCATGCATCAAATCCTGAAGAGGTCGCCTCAGTGAGCTGAGGATACTGGGTCCCCAAGCATTGCCCTTTCCGAAGCTTGAGGATCTGGATGCTGAGGAAGACTCAGGCGTGTGTGTGTGTGTGTGTGTGTGTGTGTGTGTGTGTGTGTGGAGCCATAGCATTAACTTGTATCTTAGTGCCCAGAGGAAAGCTAGGCAAGGAGGGTGTGTGTGTGTGTGTGTGTGTGTGTGTGTGTGTGTGTGAAAGCTCCTGTTTGCACTTATTTCGGATATGAGAGACTTTGGTATGCTATGGTGAAGGAGAAGAGCCAATAGGGAAAGGCAGTTTGAGGAGACTGAAGATAGAGAGTAAGAGGAACTGTCTGCAGAGTCAAATGGCTGCTCGGGATCATAGGGGAAGGGAGGACTCACTTTGATGCAAGTGAAGACTCCTGGTCCCCAGGCTTGGCACAATGGTGAGATGAGGGGTGGGTGCATCTTCAGGTTGTGAGTAGTTCAGAAATACATCATGCTGGACCACATTTCTTAGGAGGTGAGCTCAGAGCTCATCAGAGGATCAGAGCCAAGCTGGAGGCACGTTCCCGTGTCTTCCCTGCCTGGGAGTCAGTGTCTGCCTGCCTGGTGCTCTCAGTTCATCCCAGGGTTGACAAGTTACAGGCAGTCTGCCACTTGACCGAGTTCTCATATCACAAAAGGAAGGACTCTGGAGTTCCAGGAGGACAAGGAATTGGGGTGGGGACTATGTTAGAGAGAAGGAAGATTGTAAATCCCTAAAGACAGTGATGAATTCAGGGGATATGGACTATAAAAACTGTAAACAAATGAACAAATAAACACCGCAAGGATCCAAATCAGGGTGCCAGCCAGTATCGCCTTCCCTCTAGGCTGACACCCAACTTGGCAAGGTTGGGAAATAAACTGCTTAGCTTTCGCTATTGAGTCTCCAGCTCTCTTATTATGAAGTGAGGATCAGTGTCTCACAATTGAAAAGTTCTCAGGCCTCTGCTGGCTGGCTCCAGTGGGTGGTGGGTCCTCTGGCCTCTGCTGGGTATAGCTCAGGGTTGAGTGGGAAAGAGAGTGATGAGGACTCGGGAGAGAGGCTGATGTGGGCAAGCTGAAGGGTTGGTTAGGTGTGAGCATCCAGCTGAGCCTGGAGGCATGGATCTTCCAGCTTTCTCCATGCAAATCCACGAGTCGGTCTCACCCACATTTCTATGGGCGACATAGGAGTCAGAGTAGATATATGGTCTTGGCAAAAGGCACCAAGGAGAAACTATCTTGGTGATGGTATCTTGGTGCAAAGGGAATGATTTTAATATGGGACTCACTCTGTGAGTAACTTGTTCGCAAACTCTAGCGGCAGGCTCGCAGGGTCTGAGAGCTGTAATTACTGTGTGGCAAGAAGGGAAGGAATTCCGTGAATTGCCTGTAGTTCACTGTTTGGGCACAACATCAACTGAGGCCCTGTAACAATAGGCAGTCCCACTAACAGCCTTCTCCAGCAAAACATCTCTCATGCTGCCCAGACAATGCACCCCTTTGTGTGGCACACAGGCTTGGCCTCTGCGACTGTACGAACTCCAGCCAACTCAGCACTTGGCTCGGTGACCCAAGGGTCCTTGGGCCACATCATCAGAGACACACAGCGCTACGGACACATCCGCTATTTGCCCCCCCACACCACAACCATTGATGATTCCAGGATGAGGGACCTCCACGGAGGGCAGGGCTGACGTCAGCCCAGGAGGTGAGAGTCCAGGCCCAGAGAAGGCAGGCTGTGTTCAGGGCATGACAGTTTCTGTGGAGACGAGATGGATGGTCCGCTCTCTGTTGAGTGGGGCTGGAGGAGCAAGAGAAAGCCAAATCTTGCTCATTGATTTGTGAGGATCTTGCCTAGAAGACTGAGCTTCATAATGGCCCAACATGGCAAGGTGGCCTTGTCAGCTCTTCAAGTGGGCATCTTGCCCCAAGAACTGTTGAGCGATGGAAGTCTACAACTCTTTTCTACCAGCAACCCTGAGCTACAGAGAGATGAGGGAATGGGCTGGATTGTGTATTCAAAGCCGGGGGCTGCAAAGGACTGCCCAGTTCTGTTTCAGAGAAGGCCTGACCCATTTTGTGGTCAGCGTGGTGGGACTTAAATCTACCATGGAGACAAGCTTCTGGGCATGTCTATAGGAAAGTTCCTAGATTGGCTTAAGCAAGGGGGAAGCCCACCTTGAATGTGGATGATACCTTCGTATGGGCTGATGTCCTGGACTGAATGAAAGGGGGGGACACCAACATGAATCTCTCTGATTTCTCACTGTAAATGCAATGTGATCAGCTGCCTCGCATTCCCTCTGCCACGATGGGCTGCGTCCCCTTTAAATGTGAGCCAAAGCAATCCTTCCCTCGTTAAGATGTTTCTCGTCAGGTGTTTGGCCACAACAATGAGAATAGTTAACTAATGTGCTGCTCATCCAGGCAAACCCAGGAGCCCAGCAGGGTCTGAAGGTCCAGGCTGCACAAGAACCTGCTGCCGGTGTCATGAGGGCCTGTTTCAATTCCTCCTTCCGCGAAAGAAGGACCAGGAAGGCTGGGAGATGGCTTAGTGTGTAATGCACTTGCCTTGAGATCATGAAGACTGGAGTTTGGGTCGCTAGAATCTGCATCAATGGTAGGTGGGCGTGGCAGGTCACTTATAATCCCAGCACTCAGGAGGCAGAGACAGGGGATCCTGGAGCAAGCTGGACCAACTGAATCAGAGACTCTGGGTTAAGTGAGACCCTGTCCCCATGTATAAAGTACATAGTTTTCCAGGAAGATGCCTGAGATCAACCTTTGGCCTCCACATGTACAAGCACACTGTACATGCACCTGCGTGGGCACAAGTGCCCCACACATATAAATACCTACCTGCATACACATGTACATCCCACATCACATATGCATATATATGCAGAAGAAGGGGGCCTTCCTTAATCCACACAACCCGCAACTGTTAGCACATACCTATTACAGAAAAGGACCTGGGTCCTGTGGTCTAGAGACTGCATTGGGCTTTTCTTGTTGTTATAAAGTATCTGACATGAAGCAACTCAGGGGGAAAGGCACTTATTTTGGCCCACAGTTTAAGGGGCACAGTCTGTCTTGGTTGGGAAGGCCCAGCAGCAGGAGCCTGGGGCAGCTGATCACAATGTGTCCACCATTAGGAAGCAGAGAGGAGACAGAAAGTGGGACCGGATGATCAAATCTCAAGGCCCACCCCCAAGGACGCACTTCCTCCAGATGGGCTCCATTTCCTAAACATTCCTCCATTTTCTAAAATAGCTGGCTGTCATACCCACCCACCTGTGTGTTTGTAGTCATATATCACATTCAAATAGCAGCAGAAACCCATGAGTGTCCTTCCCTCTATTCCCACAGACTCCACCAGGCAAATGCTTGGTGTTGCCTTCTGTTCTGAGAACCTATCTAGATGTTCTGAGAACTTAGATACCTTGCAGCCAGCCTCAGTGACCTCAGAGGGCACCTGGACATCTTCCTGATGGCCTAAGCAAGAGGAGGGGACATTTCCACCTTTTCAGGATTAGAAAAGGAAAGCTTGTGCCTGGGGTGATGAGGAATGAACAAAAACCACAGGCTCACATACAGAAAAGCTGGGGTCAGGTGGGCCATGCACTGTGATGGAGACACACCAGCAGCCCAGAAACACAGCAGGTTTATTATATACAGTTGACTGAGGAGGTGGGTTAGCTAATTTGGGAAGGGCATTGTTGTGTGATATTTTTATTGTGTTCTGACAAATAAAGCTTGCTTGGAGTCAGAGGGTGGAGCTAGCCACTTGCTGACCATAGAGGTTTGTAGAGAGAGGAGACAAGAAGTGGTAAGGCAAGGCTGAGAGAGAATTTCTGCCCTTTTGGATGGAGAAACTGAAGAGGTAAGAAGCAACTGAGGCTGCTCCCCTGCTTCTCTGATATTTCAGGTTTTACCCTAATATCTGACTCCTGGTTTTTTATTAATAAAAAACCAGATTAACATTTCATCTGGTGCTCAACTTTTGGGGTGTGAATTCACGAAGTTGCCACTTGCCCCTGGCTTTGCAGCCACTGGCACCCATCAGAGCTGCACTCAGGAGCTGCACACACTAGGGTCGCCTGGCTTTTCCTTTTTTCCCCCAAGCCCTCTGAGCGAGTCTGGGATTTTCCTGTTGCAACCTCTTTACAGCAATCTCCACAAGCCCCAAACTCCACGGATACCTGGGATCCAAACACTGCCAACAGAGTTAGTCCCTCACCACCAGCCAGCTCTGCCTTCAGGCTGCTCTGTGCTTCCTCTTTGCACTGGTCACATATGCTGCTTTTGCATGTTCCCCCGGATCTGCCTTTCAGATGTCTGGCTCTTTGGCTCCTTTTCCCCGTGGGTTGTGGGTTTACCTGGACCCCCCCCCTCAGGCTGCTGACACTCGGTCAGTGGCAGCTGTCCTCTGCCAGGCTGTGTACTCCCTGTGTTCTCCACCCAGATGTGCTGCACAGTGACAGCCAGCCTTACACTTCACTGTCATCGTCAGCAGATTTGGTGAGACAACTTGGAATCCTTAAAGAGGGAGTTAGTTAGAGAGAGAGAGAGAGAGAGAGAGAGAGAGAGAGAGAGAGAGAGAGGTTTTCCCGCATTAAAAAGTGGGAAACACTATTATGATGGAGGGAGTTAGGTCTCTGTGTGATTCCACAATGGATGGTTTAAAAAAGCAACAATTAGGGCTGGAGAGATGGCTCAGAGGTTAAGAGCACTGGCTGCTCTTCCAGAGGTCCTGAGTTCAATTCCCAGCAACCACATGGTGGCTCACAACCACCGGTAATGAGATCTGGCGCCCTCTTCTGGCCTGCAGTCATACATGCTGTATACATAATAAATAAATAAATCTTTAAAAAAAAATAAAAAATAAAAAAAAAATAAAAAAGCAACAATTAAATGAGGGGATAATTAACTTAGCTGGGATTTATGGAATGTCAATTATAAACATTATCAGTTTGGTAATTCTTGTTTTATCCCTAAAAAAGTTAGTTGATATGAGTGTCAAGATACAGGCCTTAGAAAATGCTACTAAAATAAATGAATAAAATAATGAAATTTTTACTGATAAGTTACAAGCCTTAGAAAAACTTACTAAAACAGATAATAGAGATATTTAGACAAAGACAGAGGAATTTAAAGGAGAACCAACCTCATCATTACACTATAAAAAGAGAGCATAGCAGCCTAAGGTTATCAAAAAACCAACTTTAATTTATCTAGTCACCCTACAGAAACAACTGCCAAATGACAGGTATCCCAAAGGCTATGTAAGAGCTGACTGGATTCCTGTGGAAATGTTAGATTTGAGGAGATTTAAGGAAACAATAGTCTCATATGGTGTACAGTCACCCTTTGTGAAGTAGACGTTAAATTAATGGTCAATTAATAACAGAATTGTCCCACAAGACTGAAAAGACTTGGTTACAGCAGTGTGGGAACATGGTCCTCAATTACAGTGGAGGACCTGGTGGAAAGATGAGGCTAAGGCCATTGAACAATGAAATAGGGCTGGAGGTATGGAAATTTTCCAAGACCAACTTCTTGGAGAGGGCGATTATGCTGATGTACAAAGACAGTCTATATATGATAACCACACCTTGGCTCTATGCAATGCAGCAGCTTTGAATGCTTTGGACAGAGTTGAAGAAGTCAGAAAGAGAACTGAGTCATACAGGGCCCAAAAGAAACTTTCACTGGTTTTTCACAAAGATTGATTTCAGCTGTAAATAGAATGATACCAAATCCAGAAGCTAGACAAATAATAATTGAATCTTTGGCTTTTGAAAATGCTAATTCACAATGCAAAAGGATAATTAGGCCTTTAAAGGCAAGATCAGCATCCATAGAGGAATGGATCTGAGATACAGTTAATATTGAATCTCATAACCATAATGATGCTTGGATAGGAGAGGTGATTTTCAGAAGTTTGAAGGAAAATAATAATGTCAAATGCTTTAATTGCAATAAACAAGGTCACCAAAAAAGGGATTATAGGCAGGACATTCCTAGAAACAATGTTTTTTTTTTCTAGGAATAATCCAAACAAAAGGCCCCTGCCTTCTGGAGTATGCAGAAGGTGAGGCAAAGGCTGATATTGAACCAATGAATGTAGATCAACAAGCAACACGCAAGGTAAGGCAACCCTTTGCCATTGGGAAACACCTCTTGTAAGCTTTCATGCCAAATTTGGTTCAAACATTCTCTTTCATCATGGGGGAAGCTCCTCCCCAGAGCAATTAAAGGACCTAATGCCTGTTATAAAAAAAAACCCAAAAAACATACTGCTCTGGATGATAGAACAGCTTTAAAAGATAAAACAAAAATTTCAGGAGAAACCATAAAGCAAATATTTTGGCATATTTCTATAAATGATCAAAGACCACTGCTAAAAATATGAATTAAAAGAGAAAAGAAAAAATATGAATAAATGACTTTGTAATTGAGGGTCTTGTAGACAAAGGGGAAGATGTCACAATAATTGCACCAAGATTTGGCATCCAAATTGGCCTCTTCAGGGGTTAAATGTTCAGTTTTAGGGACTGGAATGTTATCTCAGGTAAAACAAAGTGCAAGATGGGTCAAATGTATAGGTTCAGGAGGACAGAGAGGAAAATTAAAGCCATATATGGCAATGAATTTATGGGGACATGATTTGTTACAGCAATGGAATACCCAGATTAACATTCCTCCAATCTTGGAAACAAACCATAAACCATATGTTTCTGAGAAAACTATTAAAAGGTATTATAAAGAATAGTCACTGACCATTGATGTTGTATATAAACAGGGCACAGTAACTGCTGATCTTTCAATGATACCAATAGCCCTACTTTTAAAATGGTTAACTGACAAACCTGTCTGGGTGGAACAGTGGCTTTTGACATCAGAAAAATTACAGGCCTTAGAACAGCTGGTACAAGAGCAGTTACATGATCAACATATTGAGGAATCAACAACCAGTCCTTAGAACTTTCCTGTATTTGTTATTAAAAAGAAATCTGGAAAATGAAGAGTGGTAACAGATCTAAGAGCTATTAATAAGGTGATTCAGCTAATGGGCTCCTTACAGCCAGGAATTCCCTTGCCTTCTCTATTGACTAAAGAATGGTCTATTATAGTGATTGATTTAAAAGACTGTTTCTTTGTTCTACCTTTGTAAGAACAAGACAGAGAAAAATTTACCTTCACAGTGCCTACTTATAGTAATTCTTAGCCTGTTAAAAGATATCAGTGGAAAGTTCTCCCACAAGCGATGTTGAACAGCTCCACTTTGTATCAATATTTTGTATGACAGCCATTAGAAATAATTCATAATCAGTTTTCTCAATCTATAATTTACTATTATATGGATGATATCTTACTAACTTACTATTATATGGATGATATCTTACTAGCTGATTGAAAGTAGAAAAATGTAGAAAAAATGTTTGAAGAAGTAAAGAAAATTTTGCCTTGTTAAGGATTACAAATTGCTTCTGAAAAATACAAAGAGGCAATTTTATTAATTACCTAGGATATAAAATAGGTTTACAAAAAATTCAACCCCAAAGGGTACAAATCAGGAGAGATCAATTGTTAACTTTTAATGACTTTCAAAAATTGCTGGGAGACATTAATTGGCTATGACCCACAATTGGATTAACAACTCAAAAACTGAGTAATTTATTTTAAACCTCACAAGGTGATAAGGACCTAAATAGTCCAAGAAAATTACCAGCTGAGGCTGAGAGAGAATTGGCTTTTGTAGAAAAGAAATTACAGGATGTACATGTGGATCATTTGGATCCAGAGCTTGATTGCATTCTGATTATTTTACTTTCTACACATTCTCCTGCAGGAGTTTTAATGCAGAGAGAAGATAATATTTTAGAATGGATATTTTTACCACACAAACAGGGTAAAAAATTAAAGACCTATGTAGAAGTCTATTCTAAAAGGAAAATTGAGACTTCATCAATTAGCAGGAATAAATCCAGTAGAAATTGTAGTACCTTTTACTAATGCTGAAATTTCCTCTTTATGGGCAGAAAATAAACATTGGCAAAGAGCTTGCAGTAATTTTTTGGGAGAGATTAATAACAAATATCCCCAAAGCAAGGGAATTCAGTTTATAAACAGAACTAATTGGATCCTTCTTCACATTATATGGGGAATACCAATTTCCGGAACTCTTACATTCTATGCTGATGCAAAAAAAAATCAAGAAAGGCAGGTTATAAGTCAGGAAATTTAGGTAAAGTGGCTCAAAGCCCTTATGATTCAGTTCAAAAGTCAGAATTATAAGCTATTCTCATCCTATCATTAGATTTTTTCCAGAACCTCTTAGTATAGTTACTGACTCTCATTATACAGAAAGAGTTGTTTCACGTATTGAAACTGCTGAGTTTATTCCAGATGATTCAGAATTGACTTGGTTATTTGTTTAATTACAAGAAATAATCAGAAATAGAAATCATCCCTTATATATATAACACATATTAGATCCCATACAGGTCTACCAGGCCCTCTAGCACAAGGCAATGATGAAATTGATCAACTATTGGTAGGAAATGTGCTAGAAGCCCCAGAATTTCATAAGAAACACCATGTTAATAGCAAGGGTTTGATTTCCATCACTTGGCAACAAACCAAGGAAATTATAAGGAAATGTCCTACTTGTTCTTTGTTTAACCAAACTCCACTACCTACCTGCAGGAAGTAACCCAAAGAGTTAAAGAAATGAAATTTGGCAAATGCATGTGTTTCATTTTGCAAGTTTGGAAAATTAAAATACGTACACTATACCATTGATACATATTCAGGATTTCAATGGGTGACTGCTTTGAGTTCTGAAAAGGCTGATTCTGTAATCACACATTTGTTAGAAGTTATGATCATCATGGGTATACCTGTACAAATTAAGACTGACAGTGCTCCAGCATATGTCTCTACTAGTCTTTTGCATATTACAACATAAAGCATATTACAGATATGTCACACATTCCTGCCAGGCAAGTAGTTATAGAAATATCTAAATGAACTCCAAAAGAAATGCTAAATAAAGGGATAATAAAGGCCCCCCAGAAATGCGTTGCACAATGCTTTATTAACTTCAAATTACCTAAATGAGAAAGGTATAAGAGCTTCTGAGAGACACTGGATAATAGAAAAAACTGCTGAGTAAATCAGCCTATATACTTTAAAGATATTTGACCTGAGAATGGAAACCAAGATATGTGCTACACTCGGGAAGAAGTTTTGCTTTGTTTCCACAGGAGAATAAAAGCTATGGATACCATCAAAATTGGTAAAGATTAGATTTGAACAAGAGAGATCTCTTGTTTAAAAGAGGTTTATCAAACAGTATGATCATTCAATTTAAACTAACTTATAAGACTAACAAATGCTTTTCATTTGATCAGATACAACTTGCCAAAAGGGACATTCCCCAAAATTCGAGTTGGGGCAGGGTTTTGTTTTTATCTTTCCAGGTGAGTGAAGGCATCCAAACTAAGACCATTGGACAAATGAGACATCTGAAAAAAAAACAGATGAATCATTCAGAGAAAATATCCCAAGAAAAAGAGTAAATTGGTCTATTAATATATCACATTTCTGACAGAATAATATTTTATAAATCTTCCCAAATGTTTGTTTCTGCTGTTCTATACAGATATATAATGCAAATGGTCTTTTTGTAATCCCAGTTCAATTAAAAATTAAAGATGTCTTTGGAGTTGGAGCGTGTCTCTCTCCTTCTCTAAACTCAAGCATGCTTGTTAAAAGGAAAATCCAAAAATCTCTGTCTCATGCCAGAAGATCCACCTGATATGGGACAGAAGAAAAATCAAAATTAAGGAACCATTCCATTGCCACTAATCTCATAGTTCTTTGGTTTTATTTTGACTCTTTAAAACTTTTAAGAGTATAAATATTATCTCAAAATTTATAAGATTAATATATATTTTTTAAACTTTTTGCCATGATGTTAATGATCCTATAGAGTACTAACTAATTCTAGAAAAAGGCTTCCTCTAGATGATTTCAGGTTTGAGTCTCTATCAAATAACTAGGAATTAAGTTGGTACTCTAGATGTTCATAACAAATCATGGTCCTTTAACCTCTTTAAGATCTTTTACATATGACATTTGAAATGTTTAAGTTTTCTACAATGAACCATGACCATGCCTAACAGTGACCTTTGAAGTCTCCAAAAGAGGATGGAGCTGCACAATAATGATCCCACATGGATTGTGGTAACTCCATTAATCTGACAAACACCACCCAAAGATTGGCTTTGGACTACAAACTGCTCAGGGAAATTTCATGGTAGCTAGCTGAGATGATCCAGCCTCACAGACTACTACTCTAACCAGGACTTGAGACAAGCCCTGCACTTTCCCACTATGCAGAGACTGGACAACAAATGATGCAGCTAGCTCTCCTAGGACTTGATGATTATCCCAATTATTTTTTCAGGGTCCCCTAAAGATGCCATCACCCCAGACAGCAGGAAGTAATTTTATGAACATGACACCCACATTCCCAAGAGATGAGATGGGTAGTTTTTGGTCATTCAGTGGGTTTTGGATATTTGTCATTGTTTAGGGGGGTTGGTTACAAGTTGTTATTGGTTATGGTCAGGAAAAATGCTGAACAAAGGAGATTAGATTCAGAGATCTTGTTTTGAAAAGAAAAAGAGGGTATATAGAAATGATAGAATAAAAGGGTAGATTATTGAATTTAATTTTAAACCAAAAAGGCAACTACTAGTCTTAATTATTTTACATTGGCATGGATTTTTGTATATTGATACAAATTTGAGGTTTTTTAAAATATTATATATATATATGTTTCTACTCTTGTTTAAGATATTTTTGTATATTGATACAAATTTAAGGTTATTATGGTTAGAACATACTGTACATATATTTCTACTCTTGTTCAAGGTATTGTACCTATACAGCTCATTTAACAATGCAATGTAAATTTCTAGTCCTTGAAAATTATTATTACAAACTACTTAGGATAATAAAGAAATGCAGGTCAGTAGTTAGTCACCTATTACGATCAAACTTGTAGTCATGTTAGGTATGTTTTCAAGGTCAAACAGAGACATATTTTAGATAGGTGGTCTTTAAACACTTCAGAGACCTACAGAATATGTCATTTAAGATGTTTTAATAACATAAGATTCTTTTTTTTAAAGACAATTAGACATGTCTGTTCCTGGCAGCATGATTCTACTTGAGAGAAGATGATGAGCATCAAAGAAACTCCATATGGAGTTTACTTTCTTTGTGGCAAAAGTTAGCCACTTGGCAGAAACTGCCCTTGCCTTGACTGCTGACAGAATGCTGTCCAAACTGGACAAGCAGGACACAAAAGAAAATGACTGCCAAACTTTGCCAAGACAAGGCAGGACAGTCCTTCAAATATCCTGCTTCACAGAAAAGTCTGTCAGATATTCTAGGCTTATAGGCTGAAGGTCAATGCTCCAACATTACAGAGAAACCTTGGGTGACTGTCCAGGCAGCCAGCTATTTCTGTCATTTCTTAGTTTTGGAAGTTGTTTGCTCTGCATTTCCTCTTTACTCAAGTAATATTATATCCTTCTCCATCTCTGATGGAGTTGAAGACTAGATAGTTATAGTTTTCCTTGTTACCAATTTCAGAAAAGAAATTCACAGAAGAAGTGTAAAGTGTGTAAGGTTGAGAGACACAAAAAGATAGTTTTGGATTGGTAATGCAAGTTAGGATAGAAAATAATTTAGGTACAACACTTTGGACTCACCAAGATAGGATAGATAATGGAGTATTTTCTCTGAATTTGTCATATGCAAATGGACTAGACATTGTTAATGTAATTCTTGCCTGTATATACTTATATATAGTTATTGTATTTATTGTATATAGTTTTACTATGTTAGCTAAAACCTTCACTTTTTATTTAGACAAAAAGGGGGAAATGTGTGATATTTTGATTGTGTGCTGATGAATAAAGCTTTCTTGGAGTAAGGGGGAGTAGCTAGCCACTAGCTGACCATAGAGTTTTGGAGGACTGTAGAGAGAGGAGACAGGATGTGATAAGGTGGGGCTGAGAGAGGGTCTTGGCTCTTTTGAACAGAGGAACTGTAGAGGTAGGAAGCAACTGGTGGCTGCTCCCTGTTCTCTGATCTTTCAGCTTCTTACCCCAGTATTTGACTCCTGATTTTTTATTTATAAGATTAATTAGAATAACACTTCAGACCACTTCTCTAGGGAATAGTGCTCAGTCTGCAGTCAACCCCGAGGAGGAAGCTGTGGTTGATGTTTTCTGCAACACTGTATCTTTACACAGGCCAGGTAAGGGCTTTGAGCCTGACCTGAGGAAGGCCTCACCATGCCTGTGGTTCTGAAGTGTTAGAGTCCTTGACATGGTTGTTCTCATGTCAAATACACATTCACTCAGGATTCAGTCCTTCCTCACAACACATCTGTCTTCTTGTTGGCTGTGAACTTGCCAAGAGGCTAGAGTAGGCTGGTCAACAAGTCTCCTGGATCTGCCTCCTAGTACTGTGATTACAAGCATGTACCAAGATGCCACCTTTTATATGGGTTCTAGGGACTAAACTAGGTCCTCCCTCCCCTCATCTCTTTTCTGTGAATTCTGTGTAGCTTTGAACTCACAATTCTCCCTTCACTGCCTCTCAAGTGCTGGGATAGTGATTATAGGTGAGCTGTCAAACCTGGCTCCATGTCTTGTTTTCTCTGTTACTAGAGGTGTTCACGGTATATTTTTTCTGTTTCTTTCCCATTTGTTAACTTGCATGTAGTTGTGACTTTCTAATTTTACTCTTTCTATTTCTAATTCCTCTATGATTAGAGGACTTATATGATTTCAAACACTGCTACATACCTGAGAAAAATGTGTATTCTGCCATCATTGAGTGGAATATTCTATGGGTTTCTGTTGGAGTTGTGAATAACATTTTATGCAAGCCTTCTAGTTTCTTGTTGATTTGTTTTCCACTTGTATCTGTTACGGAAAGTGGGATGTTGAAGCCTCCAATGGTATGACTAAATTATTTATTTCTTCCTTCAGTACTGTTCATTTTTGTTTCATGTATTTGGAGTCTATGTGTGTATTTATAAATGTTTATCTTCTTGATTAATTGATACCTTTATTATTATGGAATGCCATTCTTTGTCTTGAGTTACAAATTTTGTACCAGAGACTATTTCGTGTGAGATTAGTTTGGTCACTTTAGAGACATTTTAGATATAGTTTGCAAGAATGTAACATTACGTTCCCCATAATTTTTCTTCCACTTTATTTGGGTTTTGAATATAAAACAAATTTCTTATAAATAGCAGATAGATCACTTTTTAAAAAATCCAGTTTAACAATATCATCCCCAAATGAGAATTTAATCCATTTATATTTAGTATAATACCAATAGAGCTTATAGCTATCACTTCCATATTTCTTTTCTAGTATCTTACATCATTTTGTTAATTTATTCCACTATATGTTGTTGCTGGGAATTTCTTACGGCATCTTTAAATATCTTTTAATCTGATTTTAATGTTATTTTTTAGTTGCTACCACAAGGATTATAATTAGCATAGTAAATCATAACAATTTTGTTCAGACTTGTTCTAACTTAATTTCTACAGTTACTGTTTTAACTTTAATTTATTTGTTCTTATATAAAAGTGCCTTCCTCCTATGTGTTGTTACTGTCACTAATTATATTTTATACATTTGTGCCATGGATTTATAATTGTTACTGGTTAAATTGTTACTGTTAAATCAGATAGAGGGAAACAAAGTTTCAGACAAAAACATGTTTTGTTTTTAACTTGTACATTATTTTCACTGTCCCTTCCTCTTTGTTTCTTTGTTAGTTTGCATGTTTTTTTCCACTCTGAAGAATTTTCTTTAATATTTCTCATAGAAAAATATACATGTGATGAATTGTTCATTTTTATCAGAATATCTTAATAGTTCCTTAGGTTCTGAAAGGTAATTTCAGAAGTTATAGAATTCTTGGTTGACAACCCTCCCTCCAGCACTAAAAAAAAGTGCATATTTGTGTGGGTTTGTGAAAAAAAAAGTATGTATGTGTGTGGGTTTGTTCTTGTGAGTGCGGGTGTCTGTGGAGGCCAGAAGTCAAGTGATTGTGAACCATGTGGATGCTAGGAACCAAACTCAGATCCTTTGCAAGAGCATGGAGTGCTCTTAATGCTGAGCCATCTTTCCAGCCCCTCCCCCTTGGCATTTTGAGAGTTACCTTCCACTGTCTTCTGATGCCCATAGTTTCAGAAGGGAAATCTGCTGTCAGTCTTACTGAGGGTTCTGTGTGCTTGGCAAATCATTTATCTCTTGCCGATTTCCAGATCACCTTTTTGTCTATTCCTTCACTTACATCTAGGTCTGTACCTCTTCAGATTATGTCTGGATATGGATCTCTTTGAGTTTACTCTGCTGGGAAATCATTGAGCTTCTTGGATGTGTTGAACAGTTCTGTAAGTTTGAAGAATTGGGACATCACTTCTTCAAATGTTTTGTTGGTTCCTTTCTGTAACTCCTCTTCTTTTGGAACTTCTATTGTACATATGTTGATACAGTTGATGGTGTGTCACAGGCCTGTGATACACTGCTCATTTTTCTCTATTCTTTATTCTTTGTGTTTTTTCAAACCAAATAATCACAGTTAACCCAACTCAATTCCAAGGTCTCTGTTTCCCCTTTCTGGGAAATTCTGTAGAATGCTTCATTTCAGTTATTGTACATTTCACCTCTCACCTTTTGTTCATTCCTCTGTGGTGTTTATTAATGTTCTCTATTTAGTAGGACACCATTTTTGCCGTCTCCTTTAGGGTTTTGATGTAAATAGATGATGTAAGCCTTTGTCTAGCAAGCCCAGTATCTAGGATTCTTTTGGACTGATTGCCTTTCCCCACCTAGAGCTAGTATTTCTTCCATTCTTGACAAGGAGCCTTGTGAGTGTTGAGGCATGATTTTACCATTTCACCAAAGTGTTTCCAACCCTGCCTGAGCCTTCAGTTCCTGCCTGTGCAGAGCTTTGAAGTCAACCAGAGATAAGACTTTAGGGTGTTCTCTAGTCTTCTTGTGCATGTGCATAATGTTTTGGATTCTCAGGAATACTGCAGAGCTTGTCCCTTCCTCGTCCCTTTCTCCCTCCTTCCCTTTTCTACCCTCTTTTTTCTAACTTTTATTTTTAAGATAGGCTCTCTTGCTAGCCCAGATTATCCTGGACATTACTATTTATCCCAAAGTGTCTTTGAACTCAAGATCCTCTTGCCTCGGCCTCTCAAGTGCTAGACTACAGGCATACTGACTCTATGACAGATTTTAAAGGATCACAGGGAAACCCTATTTTTCAGTTCACTTTAATTCACAGTCAACCATTAACCCAAACCATTTGTCAGTGCCTCGGATGTTTATGGTGTTAAGATATTTGGCACTTGTCCTATTATAGGGACAAACTGTTAGCACTGGGTGGGTTTGGAAGAAATGTCAGGGGTTTTTTAGAGGGCCTTCAGTTACTCAACACTTTACCCACAGAGCCTAGGCCCCTTTTACTCTCCTGTGTACCCAGCCTTCCCACAGAGGTTGTGGTTCACATTCTCATCCAGCAGCACACGATACTTGGTTATTTCCCCTTTTGCAATGTTTGGGGTTGCCCATGCTTTTTAACCCAATCTACCAGCTCACTGGCAGCTACCAAAATTCTAATCATTTTTTTTCATTTTTCAGCTTCTTAGCTGAACTATTTCGAGAAAAAAGTTTTATCTGTTGACTATTTAGTTAATTTTATTGAAGACAGGAAGAACAAATGTTTGCTCCTGTAGTTTGTCAGTTTCCTGAGTAATACATTTATTATCTAGAACCCTAGGAATTTTTAGTATTATTTTATTTTACTTTATCTTAATATTATGAACGTATGGATTTAAAGCATCACCGAGATTTTCTAGCTGTCCTAGGAAGGATCTTGGTCTGAATTATACCATTTTGTTCTTATTCAAAAATGGAAGATCTGTATTTTTTTTTTATTGCACACACATCTGTTTAATACCTCTTTGTTAGAAACCCTCACCCTGATGATTCTTTGACATAAGAAGGCTTGGATATGAGATCAGAAGAAAGACACATAGTGGTGAAGTCCTGTGACCTGACTTGTCCTATAAATGCCCACCATGGAAGCTTTGTCCCCCATGAGACACAGCTAGTCTTGTGTGAGACTTCACGTAAGATATTTAACTCAGTCACACCAGCAGGCAGAGGGGAGGGGAGTCTCAAAACCTGTAGGTGGATTAGGCAACAAGATGAGGGATGCCAAGTAGGGCATCCAGCCTCTCGGGTCCCCAGTGCCACCTGTATAGCCAGTGGTGTGTCTCTTACGTGATTATAAAGCCAGCAAGTTGACCATTAAGATTCACCACCACAGTGGTGACCAGGTATTGTGGTGCACAGTAAGTACCCAACTCCTTTGTTCATACACGATGCCCAAAATATCTAATTCTGGTTCGGAGACTCACATTTTTACAGCAGTGTCTTTGGGGTTAGGAAAGGACGGGAGATCCTACAAGGAGTAGATCACTGTGCAGTGCTTAGGAAGGGCCACCAGGGAGGGCAGAGAGAGCAATACTGTTTCCAGGATGACAACACACAAATTCATGCTGGGGGGAGAATACATACAGTGCATCACAGAAACCGACAGGACGAGAAGTTAAAGCCCCCCTCCCCCCCCCAAAAAAACTCACGTGTTGGAACACTTAGCTCCCAGAAGGTGCTGTTGTTTTGGAAGGTTGGGGAACGTTTCAGAGGTGGACACTAGCTAGAAGTAGATCACTGGGTAGAGGGCCCTGCTGTGGGAGCCCACAGGGGCTTCCTAGTGAGAACTTACTCAGGGTCAGAGAAGCTGAGCTCGCTTTACCCAGCAGGGCAGCACAATGGGATGATTTGACCACCGACATGGTTACCAGGTGTTTGGAAGAGTCTACACTTGGCTGTGCGGTGTGCTTTGATTTTACAAGAGGGAGGTCTTTTGCCTCTCCCCTTGGCATTGTTATAAAAAGCCTTTTTAAATAAAGAGCCAGGAGGTCGTGGCACACGCCATTAATCCCAGCACTCGGGAGGCAGAGGCAAGTGGATCTCTGCGAGTTCAAGGCCAGCCTGGTTTTCAGAGTGAGATCCAGGACAGGCATCAAAACTACACTGAGAAACCCTGTCTTCGGGGGGAAAAAAGCCTTTTTAAATGAAGAACGAGGCTGTTGGGTATTGATCCAGGCCCTCCCAACGTTATCCTGTGTTTCTGTCTTTCTTCTCATCAGCTAGGTCTCTCTTTCTATCTGATATTTCCTTATTCCTCTCTCCTCCACCTAAGAACCCTTCAAAAGGTGGGAGCAGTTTGGAGCTGGCCTCTCTCGGACTCTCATGCCCTGCTTCCTGCTCACATCCTGCTTCACAGAGGGGTGAGCAGACAGCCTCACACACCTGCCGCCACAGCTGGGAGGGCCTCCACACCTGCTGCCACAGCTGGGAGAGCCTCACACACCTGCCGCCACAGCTGGGACAGCCTCACACACCTGCCGCCACAGCTGGGAGGGCCTCACACACCTGCCGCCACAGCTGGGAGGGCCTCACACACCTGCTGCCACAGCTGGGAAAGCCTCACACACCTGCTGGGAGAGCCTCACACACCTGCTGCCACAGCTGGGAGGGCCTCACACATCTGCTGCCACAGCTGGGAGGGCCTCACATACCTGCTGCCTAAAAGCTGTAAGTCAAAATAAATTCTGCCTCCCTTGAGTTGCTTCTTACCAGGCGTCTGATCCCAGTGATGGGAAAATAACAAACAGAAATTAAGGAATTCGGAACCATTTCTAGTTTGGAGCCATTGGGGGGGAGGGGAAAGGAGACACACAAATACTGAAAAGAAAAAGTCCTCCTTTCAGAACTTCTGGTCAATTTGGGTGGCTCTTGGTGTTGTACATGATTGCTGTGGACTTGCCAACCAGAAACCTTAGTCTACTACAAAGAAGCTGGCCATCATTTTGAGTTTTCCTTCATCGTTAATTTCAATTAGCTGCCCACCATAACAGTAATCCACAAATTAGACAGCTTGCATAAGCAAACAGCATTGTCTAATTTTCCTAGGTGTGCGCTCAACTTAACACAACCTAGAATCACTTGAGAAGAGTCTCAATAAGAAACTGTCTACCTTGGGTTGGGCTATGGGCATGTCTGGGGAGGATTGTTGTCTTGATTGACACTTGATGTAGGGAGTTTGAACCCATTGTGGGCAGCACCGTTCCCTAGGCAGCCCCGTTCCCTGGGCAGCCCCGTTCCCTGGGCAACCCCGTTCCCTAGGCAGCACCGTTCCCTGGGCAGCCCCGTTCCCTAGGCAGCCCCGTTCCCTAGGCAGCCCTGTTCCCTGGGCAGCCCCGTTCCCTGGGCAGCCCTGTTCCCTAGGCAGCCCCGTTCCCTAGGCAGCCCCGTTCCCTAGGCAG
>CABHPH010150489.1:68678-93316 GCA_902168325.1 Peromyscus nudipes
GTTCCCTAGGCAGCCCCGTTCCCTAGGCAGCCCCGTTCCCTAGGCAGACCCGTTCCCTAGGCAGCCCTGTTCCCTAGGCAGCCCTGTTCCCTAGGCAGCACCGTTCCCAGTACAGAGTAAGCGAGGAGAAAGCAAGCCCAGAGTGAGCAAGCAAGCAAGGATCCTTGTGTTTATTCTATCTCTGATCTTGACTATGGATGTGATGTTTCAAGTTCCTGCCTTGACTGCTCCACAGTAATGGACAATAACCTAGAACCATAAGCTGAGTAATCCCTTTCCTGCATTTGTTGCTTCCTGTCAGGGTGTTTTTATCACAAGAACAGAAGAGAGTTCCACTGTCAGAGCTGATTAAGACTCAACTCTGAGGGGTGATCCGGCGTTGCCTTTATTAAGATGTCCTGTCCCCCAAGTGAAAAGGACTCCACTACCTTAGTCTGTTTGGACTGTGATAACAAAATGCCTTCAACTAGACAATCCATGAATAATGAGGGATTTGCTACTCAGTTCTGAAGACTGGAAAACTGACTTTGACGCCAGTAGATTCTGGGTCTGTGAAGAACCCACTTCATACACAGCTGTCTTCTGGCTATGTTTGAACTGGTTGGTGGAGCCAGTGAGAGAGCCTTGTACACTCTTCTGTGTGAGAACATTAATCCCAGGGTGGAGTGTGTCTCAGTCAATAAAGCACTAACTGTGCAAGCGTAGGGACCTGAAAAAGCCCGGCATGGTGGCTCATGCTTGTAATCCCAGTGCTGGAGAGGCCGAGATGGGAGGATCTCTGGGGCTCCTTGGCTGAATCAATGGGCTTCAGGTTAAGTGAGAGACCCTGTCTCAAAAAATAAGGTGAAGAGAAATTGAAGAAGACAGCTGTCTGCACACACACACACACACACACACACACACACACCATTAACTCCATTCATGAGAGCTCCACCCTGAGGATCTGCTAATCCCATAGGCCCCATTGCCTCATGGGGAGGAAAGGATTTCCACAAATGAATGGAGGGGCACAAATATTCAGCATCTCATTATGAATGAGTCTCAGTCATTTCCATGGAAACTCCAGCTCAGTTCCATCCAATAGAGACAGTGTGTGTTGACCTTTCACCCCTAGCCAGGCTAGAAACTCCCCCACAGCCTGCCTGCCTGTGTGCCAACGACCCAGGAAATGCGCTTTACCGATGCAGATGCAGCTGCTTTCAGCTGAGCCTAACCCTGCATTAGCTGAGGTCGTGTGACTCAGCTTGTGAAGGGTTAATTACTTCTGGGGTTCCTCTCTGCTCTGGAGTAAGGAAAGCAGGTGAAAGGAAGGGCAGTCTCCAGCTCTTCTCCAGCTTGGAAGCCCTTTACAGAGCCCCTGAGGCAGGTCGCGATTCCTCAGAGACTGCAGAAATCGCCCCTTGTTCCACTATGGAGAGGCTGAGGGGCTCCCAGTGAGCACTGTCCTGGAGGAAAAGCTAGGTTCGAGAGGAACACAGACACATCCGGGCTTAGGTGATTCACACCACGAAACCACTTGTGGGGATATTCTGCTAACTCAGCAGACAGGAGTGGCTAGCTTGGTCCGGGGTGTCTGTCAGAGCTGGACAGGTCAGCCTGATGTCACCTGTGGAAGCCAGGAGGAAAGCCACAGGCACTTCAGGATTTTGGTTGCGGTGCAGTAAGTGTGTGGGGTGAAGGTGGGGGTGCACATGTGCTTGGCCTGCTGCTCTGAGGGGCTCACCTGACAGCGGGTAGGGCGCTGTTTCCAATGCCTTCCCTACACGTGGCCTGGCCTGCTGTGAGCCACTGCTCTATGGGTAGGGCAGAGCAGGAGGCTTGCCTCAGGCACACCAGCAGGAAATACTTGAGGAGTCTCTTGGCATCTGGGTATGCTGTGTGTTTTGTTCTTTTTTTTTCCCCCAGAGGGTGAGAAACACTTTGAAAATAGAAAGAGAAGAAACCCATTTTCCCTTACGTTTCTTCCTATATCCATACCCAACCCAGTCCTGTGACCTAAAACCTGGGTACCATAGTGACAGAAAGATAAGATTTCCTCTTACCACAGGGGACAACCTGGGGAGGACACTTACAACTTAACAGCTACTCAGGGATGCTCAACCCAGTAGGCTATTTCTGAGCATGACATGACCCGGAAGATGGTATCTCCTCAAATGGAAATTAGCATCCAGGGCAATGACTGTCTCAACAAGGATGATCTGAGGTGCACCATGGCAGGAAGTGCAGGGGTTGTGGTTGATGACAGAGGGAAGACCAGGCAACTGACAGACTGGCGGTGGTCTGGGATCCAGAGAGCGGCTTGCTTGAGAGACTTGGGGAAGGTTGGCCCTTGCCTTCAGTAAGTCATGAACTAGCGAGTCTAAAGCAAACGTGTTTTCCAGATCTTGGAAAAGGTTTGATGGTGCCCAGTATTTGGATGCACACTGGGGGTTAATGAGTGTTTATGGAGTGCTTTGAGATGCAGTTATATGGCGCACAGCCAAAAACAAGGCTGGCCTGTTTGGGTTGGCAGTGAAAAGTTAAGTGTGCTTTACTAATTAACACCCTATTAGTACAAGTTGCTCAAGAGCTTGTTTTCTTCCTTCTCCCCTTGGAGACCCAGCATACCTGACTGTGAAGCAACCAACTTCCCTTTAATCCAAACCCAGCCAACAAAGAGATATGCTGCCACGGGGGCATGCCAGGAAACTGCTGGCCCAGCAGGTGACTGTTTAGGGAACTAGAATCCCCAGAGCCCCAGACAAAGGAGTCCTGGTTTCCAGACCAGAGTGCCCCAGAATCCTGAGCTCAGTTCCCCGGGAAAGCTGGCAGGAGGAGGGCACCATCTGCTGGCCAGAAGGCAGAAGGAAGAGAATTTGAGAGAATAAGCAAATCTCAAGGGCTGCAGACCAGCTGGTAGAGCGCTTGCCTGGTGTGAGGCCCTGGGTTCAAGTCCCGATACCAGGAAGGTGACAGAAATTTATGAAGTCAACCTTCATTTCTTTTGATAATTTAAAGTTTTAACATTATTGTTTATTTATGAGTGTTTTGCCTATATGTATACAAATGCACTGTTTGTGTTCTTGGAGTCCACCGAGGCCAGAAGGCAGCATCAGATTCCCTAGAACTGGAGTTACAGACAATTGTGAGCTGCCACTGGGGTACTGGGAATCGAACCTGAGTCCTTTGGAAAAGCAGCAAATGCTCTTAACCACCGAGCCATCTCTCACCTTCGTTTCTATGAATGGCAATAGAATTAAACGTCATTATTACGAAAATATAAATTATACAAGTTAAAAATTGTTCACATTTATGTTATGTGTGTGCACATGAACATGCATGCATGTGTCTGCATCATGGCGTATATGCAAGTCAGGGAACAACTTGTGGGGATTGACCCTTTCTATGATGTGGGTTCTGGGGATCAAACTCATCAGTACCAAATGTACAGCTTGTAGAGGCCTCTCATACACTGACTCCCTGGAATAGTTTGGAAAGAAAGCACAGAGGCCCCTCTGTAGGTAATGACCTGTCAGTAGATGGTTCCTTGGTTAGCATCTCCACTTTTATCTCATTCCACCTACCAGATGGATATTTCTTCACCGAGACAAGTTGACTGAGAATCTCTACCTTGAATTTTGCAAGGTAACAGGTTATGCTTGCCTTAATTTTTACCAAACTTTGATTTAGTAGCTTGAAAACATTTTGGAGCTACACTGTCACCCCTAAGAGACTAAGAAGTCAAGAGTGTAACTGTAAAGACAGGTATAATCCACTATGTAAGGAGCTGGTCATGGCTGGACAATAATTAGATAATAGTCGATCATTAACATTAGCCAAACTGTGCACAAATAAGTTAGCCTCCGAATCAAACTGTCACAGTGTGGGTGTGCAATGTCCCCGACATTGTATATTTGAACATGTAGTCCCTTGCAGGTGGTACTGTTTTGTGGAACCTTTGGGGCAGGGGGCCTGGCTGCCAGAGGTGGGTCATTGAAGGGGGGCCTTTGAGGGTTAGAGGCCAGCCCCACTTCTGTTCTGACCTCTGCTCCCTTATCTGTAAGATTCAAGTGAACCAAGCTTGCTACAAGCTTAGCACTCCAGCTTCTGTGCGCTGTCCATCACGATGGATTGTGCCCTCCAAACTGTGAGTCAAAGTCAACCTTTCCTCCCTAAACTGCTTCTGGAATGTACTTTGTCTAGAAAAGCAGTTGACACACAGCCCATCCTCACCTCGTCAGTGAAGGAGGCATGGAAGTGGGCCACACAAGTATCTGAGGGGAAAGTGTGCGTGTTAGAGGGTGTGACAAAGCGCAGGTGCTGAGGATGCTGTGACTTGATGAGGAAGAACTGGGAGTGTGCAGAGCAGTGTAAGAAAGGACCATCCAACCTGGGACATGCAGGGCAGCCCTGAGCCCGAGCCGCGGCCTGCACATCAACCTGCTTAGCCTGCCCAGCCTGCCTAGCATGCAGAAACCAATTACCATGATCGTAAGTCACTGGAATTTTAAGACTTTTTGCTGTGTATTGCTATTGTGGTGGCGGCTGGCAAATATGTTAACTGTGGAATCACAGAACTAAGTGTAGCAGCAAATGCCAGCCAAAAGCTGAGGCTGGAGGAAGCACATCCTGCACCATTAGTCTATACGGCTTTAGTGATGAAGAGAGGGCAAGGAAGCGGTGTCCAGAGGCTGAAAAGTGGAAGGCAATGTGCTGAGGAAGAGAGAGAGCTGCATGGGTAAGATGGTTCAGTGGGTAAAGGTGCTTCCGCTGAGCCCAAGTTCAATCCCCTCGACCCACACGGTAGAAGGGATGAACCGATTCCCCCAAGTTTTCCAACTTCCACACACATACTGTGGCACATATGCACCCCAATATGCAAAACCAGTCAATCAATCAATCAATCAATCAATCAATCAATCAATCAGCTGTATCACTTGCTGGGGACAGTGGGTGACAATATACTTCCTACAACATGTGACACTTCTGAGATCAAAAGAAGGCACTCTTAATTATGCAAGGACATGGATATACACTAGGGCTGTCTGGGCGAATGGCTGTATAGCCAACGTAAGTGAGGACTGAGAACTAAATTCGGATTAGCAACTCCAGGGGCACTGCTTGTCTGGCCAAAGGCAGTTCTGAGTCAGAGGGCTGAGTTTAGCCAGGTTGGATTGAATTCAAGGAACAACGGAAGGACTGTGGACAGGAGACTCTTTTAGGGGCTTTGCTATAGGTGTAAGGAAAGCAATAGCTAAGGAAGATAAGAAAGCAACATCTGGTATTTTTTGATTGAAGATATTTTATAGATATTAGCTGATGTGAATGATCCAGAAAATGTGAAAAAGCGACAATGACATTGGGGGTTGGTGAGCATGTCCTGGGGAAGGTGAGGGACAGAAACAAGGCTGCTAGCCTCCCCTCAGATGGTGGCCATTCATCCCAGGTCAGGAGGAGGCAGGCACACACAAGGTGGGTGGGTGTCATGGCAGGGGTGGTGAAGGGTCCTTTTGATCTGTCATCTGACAGCGAGCTTGCAGCAGGAGAAGGGGCATTGTAACCACTGTCCAGGAGGGCTGGAGAACGGTCACTCAGGGAGACAGACAAGATTGCCTGGGGTCGTGAATTTAAAGTGGTGTCTGAAGAGGAGATGCCACTCCCACTTAAGAAGTAGAGGGATGGGAGCCAGGAGGCCGCTCAGTTGCTCAGGAGCTTGACTAGCATAGGTGGCACTCTGGGCTGTAT
Organism: Peromyscus nudipes; assembly: GCA_902168325.1. NCBI lineage: Eukaryota > Metazoa > Chordata > Mammalia > Rodentia > Cricetidae > Peromyscus > Peromyscus nudipes. The sequence continues at coordinate 74,403 of CABHPH010150489.1, forward strand.
CCCCAGCACCCAGAACCTGGGGTGGTGGTGCATGCCCATAATTCCAGCACTTGGGAGGTGGAGGCAGAAGTTCAAGGTCAGGCAGGGGTACTTAGGGAGTTGGAAGTCAGCCCAAGTAACCCAAATCCCTGTCTCAAAACAAAAACTAAAAAATAACAAAACAAAACAAAAATGGCAAGAAAATTATCACACCCTAAACTATTATATAGCCACAGGTTTTTTTTTTCCTGGAATAGAGAGTTGATGCCCCAAGGCAATTAGCTACCTAAATTCCAAAAAGAGAGAGAACTTGGTGGGCAGAGCTGCAGCTCACTAACCATGTCACCTGTGGCACAGCAGAAGCCAAACAGCAGCAGCAAGTGGTTAAGAAGAAACCAGCACAACGCATAACCAACCGCCAGCAGCCATGTGTGGGCTTGGTCCTAGGAAAGCAGGGGTCCGAAACCACACCGGGGCATAAGTGCTCACAGGAAAGCTCACAGGCTTTCCCCACAGGCTCCCCCACGCTCTTGGGAAAGGTGGAAGACAGGAGGAGGAGAGAGGTGGAGAAAGACCCCCTGGTGGTGCAGGCATGGAAAAGATCACTGATGAACAGGAAGAACTGGACACTCAAAACATTTTAAGAGATAGAGGTCAAGCATACCATAAAAATAATATGATATCTCAAAGCATGGGTTCAGAAATCTCAGAAACCCTAAATGATAACCCACTATCAAAATATGAACAAGTCCAAGCAAAATCACAGCAGATACATAGCAGGCCTGACTGAGGAAACCAAGATTCAAGAGAAAAGCTTGAAGGGAGTTGCTAGGGAGGCGGGGGTGGGGGGGTGGGAGGTGGGGGAGGTAGGGAGCACCTCAGGCAAAGGGATCCTGTAGGAGGCGCAGAGGACTCTCTCAGAGCCATGCACATGGGGGACAGTGGGGGGGGCAGTGGGGCAGCATCCTTCAAATGCTGGAAGAAAGCAAGTGACCCACAGTTCTACAACAGAAAACAAAACAGCAACCTTGCGAAGCGGGGGGAGGGGACAAGGTAGAAGAGTGACAGAGCAGGACGGCTGGTGTCCCCCCTGGCCTCTGGGCATGAGTACACCCCCACACACATGCAAGCACCAGACATCTTCCCGCACACTATAAATAAGTAAACGTAATTTGAAAAAGAAAAAAATTAAATGGTTAACTTTGTGTCACTTGACAAGAAACCTATGTTTTTTTAAGAGATTTATTTTTACGACAGAGAGAGAGAGAGAGAGAGAGAGAGAGAGAGAAAGAGAGAGAGAGAGAGAGAGGTGCAGGTGCCCATGGAGGCCAGAAGAGGGTATGAGATCAAAGGGAGCTGGAGATCCAGATGGTTGTAGTAACCTGATGTGGGGGTTGGAAACTTGGATCCTCTGCAGGAGCAGCAAGCCCTGAAACCTGGAACCACCTTCCCAGCTCCAAAGAAACTCACTTTTTTGTTTGTTTTGTTTTTTGTTACTTTTTTAAAAAATTAATAATTTATTCATTTATTTTACATCCTGACCACAGTTGTCTCTCCCTCCTCTCCTCCCATCCCCTCCCCTCCACCTCCCCTCTGCCTTCCACCCCCAATCCACTCCTCCTCTGTTTCTGTTCAGAAAGGGACAGGCCTCTCATGGGTGTCAACAAAGCATGGCACATCAAGTTGAGGTAGGACTGAGCTCCTCCCCTTGTATTAAGGCTGGGCAAGGCAACTCAGTATGAGGAATAGGTTCCCAAGAGCCAGCCAAAGGTTAGGGACAGGCCCTGCCCCCATTTCCAGGAGTCTCACATATAGACCAAGCTACAGAACTGTCACACATGTGTAGAGGGCCTAGGTCGGGCCCATGCAGGCTCCCTAACTGTCGGTCCAGAGTCTGTGAGCTCCTATGAGCGCAGGTTAGTTGTTTCTGTGGGTTCCCTTGTGATGACCTTGACCCCCCTGACTCATACCTTCCTCCCTTTCTTCAGTGGGATTCCTGGAGCTTGGCCCAGTGCTTGGCTGTGGATCTCTGCATCTGCAAAGAAACCCACTTTTAAAATGAGCATGTACGATGGGGCAGGAGAAAGGATGGAAAGAGATGCACGAAGCAAACGCTAATCAGAAGATCTGGTGTCACACAGTGTTATGTTCAGTTCCAGACAGACATAACTACCGAACACGTACGCCCCTGACAACACGTACCCCCCTGACAGACAACACGCTCCCGAAAGCTGCCAGCACTGATGGAGAAACAGACAAATCCAGTGAGCGGCTTTGCAGGCCACATTCACTAGTGACAACCAGACCTGACCAGCAGGAGCATTCACCTTGACCTCACTGACACAGAGAACACGCAGAAGAACATGCACACAAGAGTCTCCAGTGTTCAAGGAACACTCCTGGGGTGCAGCTGTCGTCTTCCGGGTTGTAGAAGAGCCTTCAGCAAACGTAAAAGAATCTGGTTTGTGAAATTCCAGTCAGTGTGTCTTCATGCTTCTGACCACACATGGCTTGTGTGGTCAGAAGGAGGCGAGCATTCGCCTGAACTAGGTTTTTTGTTGTTTTCTGGTGAAGTACTATGAAGAGGGAAAGAGAATGGAGGGATTTTAAAAGAAGTTATGTGATTGGCTCTCCGACTTTCAATTGTTAGGTTTTGACTATGAAATGTCTCTCCCAGGCTCCTGTGCTTGACCCTTTGATCTTTGGCGGCTGCTGGAGCTGTTTGGGAGGTTGAGGAAACTGTGCAAGCCTTGCTGGAAGGTCACTGAGGGGTGGGCCTTGAGGTCTACAGCCCACTTCCTACCTGCTCTCTGTTTCCTGTTCCACAGAGGGGTGAGGAAAAAGTCCCTGCCACACCCTCGCACGGCCGTGGATCCCCCGCCTCTATACCTTGCCCTCCATGGTGGACTGTGTCCCCTCAAATCACAAACCAAAACCAACTCTTCCTTCTGTGTTGCTGTGTCGGGTGTTTGATCACAGCACAAAGGAACGTTACCAATGCACCAGGCAAGACACAGAGCAAGAACCAAAGCCGTAGGAATGCTGGAGAACCAATGGGCTGGAAGAGCCGTTCAGAACTGCTGGTGTTTGGGTCCCAGGAGTGTGATTCCTACACAGGATGGTCAGAACGGGTGGTTGAAATTGGTACTGTTGGAATGACAAGATCAAGGATATGGCCCAGCAATGAGTAACCATGAGGGCCTTGATCACAGGAAGAGACTAGGTGAAGGCTGGAGTCACTGGGTGCTGGAGACAGTGAGGGCCAGGAGCTGAGGTCTTACAGTGATGGAGGGGAGCGGTTCAGGTGGGAGGTGACGCCACAGCAGGAGTGAAGGTACAGTCAGATGACAGGAGAGTCTAGGAATGGGGATGGAAGGGCAGTCTGAAACCAGTGTCCGGGAGCACTAACCTCTGTGCTCCACAGTGCTGGAGAGAAGCAGCTGACTTCAGAGAGGAGGGAGGGTGCGGTGCTGAGGGGCTGTGAGCTCCTATCACGTGTCAGGCAGCAAGAGTCTCATTCTAAGTGCTGTGGATGGAGCCGGCTGTCGAGTTCAGTATGTCAGCCTGGATGCGGTTCTTTCCTTACACCCAAGATTCCAGGAAAATTACAGAAAAAAAACCCAACCAACCAACAAAAACTTGTACTGTAGAAGAACTGGGGAAGAGACCACTGGTAGGGGAGAGGGTCCAGCACATTCTTTGCTCTCATTCCTTTTTGGCTGTTTTTATTTTGCCTTGGGGTTATTTTGTTTTTGTTTTTGTTTTTGTTTTTTTTGACACAGGGTCTCATGTAATTCAAGTAAGTCTTGAACTTGCTATGTAGCTAAAGATGACCTTGAACTCTTGATCCTCCTGCCTCCACCTCCCAAGTGCTGGGATGACAGGCATGTGCCAGTATGCCTGGCTTCATAACCTTTCTTCCTTCCTTCCTTCCTTCCTTCCTTCCTTCCTTCCTTCCTTCCTTCCTTCCTTCCTTTCTTTCTTTCTTTCTTTCTTTCTTTCTTTCTTTCTTTCTTTCTTTCTTTTAGTTTCTCAAGACAGGGTTTCTCTATGTACCTGCCCTGGCTGTTCTGAAACTTGTGCTGTAGACCAGACTGGCCTTGAACTCACAGAGATCTGCTGCCTCTGCCTCCCAAGTGCTAGGATCAAAGGCATGCACCACCACCACCCGACTTCATAACATTTCTTACAGACGAAAAGAAAGTGTCTGATATTTGGCGAGTGGGGGCTGAGAAGGTAGCTCAGTGGGTAAAGTCCATCTCCCCAGAACCTGGGAGATTATTTTATTCTGGATGAAAGCCAGGTGTGGCAGCATGTGTCCGTAACCCAAGTTCTAGGGAGGTGGAGACAGGTGGATCTCAGAGGCTTGCTGGCCAGGCAGACTAGCCAATCAGCAAGCCTCAGGTTCAGTGAGAGACCATGTCTCGAAAACTAAGAGGAAAAGTGAAAAAGATAGGCACCCAGTGTCACCTGTGGCCTCCACATGTGCATGCATGGGTGAGCACTCCTACACACGCATACACATATGTTAGATGAATAAACAGGGTGAAACAAAATATTCCAGAATACTCAGAAGGAAACAGGAGCAAAGGAGGAAGCCAGTTGCCTTCCTCCCACCCCTATGCCGTCTCAGGCTCCAAGACCTGGTCACAGTTGGCAGGTAGGAAGGAAGGCAGGTGTAAGAGCCCAGCTGAAGGGACTAATCCGAAGTCCCCTTCCCCTTTGCCTTTAGAGCACACTAGGAAATTGTCTACAGGAAGCCCAGCTGTCCCTTCAGGCCCCCACACAGCAGGACTCTTCAGGGGACACTGAACTTACATCAGAGGCCAAAAGGATTCCCAGAGTTGGAGCCCTTGAGAGCAAAACTCTTCGTGTGCACACTTGGGAACCCCCAACTTCAAGCTGGCAATTTAATGCAAGCTCCCTACCTACTCCCCAACATTGCAGTCCTCTGGCCAGCATACCCATCACAAGAGAGCCTGGGGGAGAAAAACAGACACACCCAGGGAGGGAACCCCGTGATGGCTTGGGAGGAAGATCAAAACCATCCTCTGTCATTACGGATGATGGGACAATCCCCAGGGAGGAGCCCAACACCCCGTGACAGAAATGACAGGGGTGCTCAAACCCAGTGCGTGGAAAGAGGCATCCCAGCACAGGAGCAAAACACCTGAACCCAAAGCCTTTAATTAGGATCGTTTTGAGATGTTTCGAGGACACAGATAAAAACAAGAGCGGAGTGCCCATAGATGGGACAGCAGGGAAATTAATAAGAACGATTAGAAGAATAGTTAAAAGATTAAGCCGAAAGGATATCCCAGAACGTAAGGCTCAGGGAGACCCGTGGGAACAGATGAATGGCTTAAAGAATCCGTCCAGAAGGTCAGTTATCCAGATAAGTTCCCCAGCAAGGAAACAGGAAGTGTGCCAGATGTGTGATGGAAGGCGCTTTCTTGGGGATGGAAAATCAATTTTCAGGCTGGTGGATGGCTTAGGGAGATAAAGAGGGTAAGTGTATCTGCAACAGAGGCATGAGGACCCACGTTTGCATCCTCAGCATCCATGTCAAAGCTGGGTGTGGGCACACACACCTGTACCCACAGTGTTGCGGGGAGCAGAGACAGGAAGATCTCAGAGGCTTGCTAGCCACCTGCCTAGCCAAAAAGCAGAAAGCTCCCGGTTGGGCGAGGAAGCTTGTCTCAAGTGGGTGATGTGGAGAGTGACAAAGCAGACACCCAGCGTGTCCTCCGGCTTCCACATGTGTCACCCGCACACACACGCCCACACACATGAAGTTCATGTAGTGCTGCCCATTGTACACATCTTTAGCACATTTCTACAGTTCAAAGGTAGAGTATTTCTAGAAGCAGAGAGACAGAAAGACACACACACACACACACAGATATTCTTTGAAACTCGGTAATCAGGTTGATACCAGACTTCTTATCAGAATCTGGATCCTAGAAGACAGTGGATTTAAATAATTATTTTTATTTGTTATTTGTATGTATGAGTCTCTGTGTGCACATGCACACATGTATGGGGGGGCCAGAAGAGTGTGTCGGATCCCCTAGAGCCAGAATTATAGGCAGTTGTGAGCCATCCAGTGTGGATGCTGGAAACTTAAGTTGGGTCCTCTGCAAGAAAAATACATGCTCTTAACCACTAAACAATCTGTCCAACCTAAGACAATGGATTTAACCCTTCAAGATTCTGAGGGAACACTAATTTGAATCTAGAATTCTATATCCTGCTAAACTATCAACAACAACAAAAATTGTCAGGCTGAAATACAGTATTTTCTGAAGTGTAGAGCAGAGGAAGTGTGGCTCCCACGAGAAGCATCCTTCAGATCTCTGCTCACAGGCAGTATGATGGAACATGGGCCCCACTCTGTTCCCTAAATCCATCAACACACTTGTTTCATGCAACTCCCAGCCAGTGACTGAATGTAGTAGAGATACCTAGATGTGTTCCTGGGATGCACGTGGTGCTCTTGCAGAGGATCTGAGTTTGGTTCCCAGCGCCTATGTTGGGTAGCTCACTAGTATTTGCAACCCTATCTCCAGGGGATCCAACACCCTCTTCTGGCCTCCAAGGACACCTGCACACACATGGCATAAATTCACCCAGACATATAGACAGACAGAGACACAGACACACACAACACACACGCACACACACACAAATAAAAATAAAAAACTTTAAAAAAGGCATAACAGAAAAGAAGAAAAATAGACTCTTCTGGAAAGTAACAGAGTGACGTGAGAGATCAAAATAAGGGAACACCAGCACTTAATTAAAATATTGAACCATTAGAAAGGGTTAAAGAGAAGATTATTGGTATGGACACAGACAAAGGAAATTCCTCCAACATGTAGAGTTGAATCCCTGCAGATGGAAACCAGAGTAAGGAGCCATAAAATGTTGACTTTGGTAAGTGTTTAAGCAGGGAGTGGAAATATACTCTGTTCTGCACTTTTTCACAGACATTTCCCAAGATTCAGAGCATAGTTCAGAGGCTCCTTGGCTTTGAAGTCACATGGTCTTGATCTTGAATCTCATTTCCTCCCGTTCCTTCAATGAAGAACTTTTGGCAAATTTCTCAAGACGTCTGAGCCTCCATGGTTATATGTCCACTTAAAAAAAAAAACAATTATTTACTGTGTGAGATGGGAAGAGGATGTCCACCTCAGCATGAATGTGGAGGTGAGAAGACAGTTTTTGAGAGTCTGTCCTCTCCACCCACCAGGTGGGTTTTGAGGATCGAACTCAGGTTGTTAGGCTTGGTAGCAAGCACCTTTATCCACTGAGCCATCTTGCCAGCCCAGTATGGTGATTAGTAACCACCACCTAAAAATGCTGAGGGCTGAATGGGAATTGTGCAGCTGCCGACACACAGCCGCTCTGTTAAACAAAGGTATTTGACTAGATGAGAGGTACTGAAGGAGATCCTTTCACGTTCTTTGCCTTTTGGTAACAAAGTTGTAGAAGAAAAGAAAGGAAAAGTAACACTTCTTAGACCAGATGGGGTGTAGGTGTGGGCTACATTCCCAGCCTCCAACCCAGGCTTCTTCTTTTCTAGATGGAAGATTTCGTACAAGTATCCATCCTCTGCTTGCCTTGGCTTCCCTTCTGAATCACAGTGATGCTTTCCTCCTAAGACTGGCATGAGGATTGAGTGGTTAGAATAGTGGGTGGGTGACTACTTGGACCATAATCAATAATCAAGATGAAGGGCTGGGGAGACGGCTCAGTTATGAGTGCAGAGGACCCGGATTCAGGTTCTAGCCCCCACGCAATGGCTCACAACTACATGTAACTCCAGTTCCAGGGGACCTGATGCCCTCTCCTGGTTTCTAGTGGCACTTGCAGGTGTGTGGCACACAAAAATAAAAACAAATCATTAAAAATTAATTGATAAGTGTTGGCTATAATTGGAGTTGGAAATTAGCTACAAGGGCCTCCAGGTTTAAGGTGCCTGACTGAATATAATATATCTACTGTCTTAACATGTAAATGATTTTAAAAACAAATAAAATACAAGGATAGGGTGAATAAGAAGATTCAAAAGCTTTAAAATGATGAAACTGAAAAGTAGAATGGGGAGTGGAAAATGAAAGTTAGAAGACTGGATAAGACTGAATCTTTTGTATAGAAAAATATTCTCTCTCTCTCTCTCTCTCTCTCTCTCTCTCTCTCTCTCTCTCTCTCTCTCTCTTTCTCTCTCTGATACCCACGGAGACCAGAAGAGGACATCAGATTCTCTGGCGCTGAGTTTGTAGGTGGTTGTCTCTCTCTCTTTCTCTCTCTGATACCCACGGAGACCAGAAGAGGACATCAGATTCTCTGGCGCTGAGTTTGTAGGTGGTTGTGAGGGACATAACCATGACAACCACAGACTAATTGATAAAACTAAGATATGATGGCAGAAAAGTGAACTCCGTAGGAACACTTGACGCCACATTGGAAGAGATTTTTCTGGAAAATACAACAAAGAGAAATGGGAAGCAGGAGAGACAACTCTCAAACATCAGAGGGCAAATAGAAGAAATCAAGAGGCCCCAAATCCAACCAGAAGCAATTTCCAAGAGAGCAGAGGTTGACAAGGACAGGAAATCAACAACAGCTTAGGCAGATTTCCCAGAACAAAGGACATGGCTCTCCAGACTCTCAGGGCCTCCTGGGTCTCAGCAGATTGATGAAAAGTAAACACAGATCAAGATATACTGTTATGCAGTTTCAGAACTGTGAGGGTAACAGGAAGACCCTACAAGCTTTCAGAGAGAAAGAATACTGAATAAAAAAGAAGAGGAGTCTGAATCGCCTTTCAGTAGCAACACTAGAGACATGGAGGCTGTGTCAAGCAGCTTTCTATTGCTGTAGTAAAATACATGGGGGCAATTATAAAGGGAAAAGGTTCATGTTTCTCACAGTTTTTATAGTAAATTGTTCTGAGTGGCTTCTGGAAGGTTATAATAAATACCAAAAAAGTGAGTCAATAAAGAAGAAGGCAATTATTAACTACAGATAAAAACAAAAAGTAAAGTAGGAAACCTGGCCATTGGGAAGGCTTGACTGTGAGTAATGTTTGTCCAGGCAATGACAACATAAACAGAGGCCACCAACTTGGCCCTGGACTGTAATAATTACATAGAGGGGAGCAGACAGGAAGTAAGATACCGAGATGGTGGAAGAGAGAAAGATTCCCATCTACCACCACAGGAAGTCTGCGGCTCAAGTAGAAGATGGCCGCTCTCACACACTAGTTAGAGACACAGAGATGTGCAGTCTCATGAAAATAGCAATTCAAAGTGGCAGCCTTCCAGGCCAGGAACATGTGAAGTAGGCAGAGGCGGGGCAGGAAATTATATTTCATTCTATCAGATCAATTTGATGTTTGAAACAATGTGCCCTAATAAAACAAAAATTAACTGAAAAGACTAAAAGATTAATTTTCTCTAAGGAGAGAGTGTTTAGTGTCTGCCTCTGAGGCTGTACTGCCTTTTGTGATGACTCTGGCTCAATGTATGGCACAGAAAACAATGGTGATTCTTCCCAAGCTAGCCTCTAATTTTCTATAGAAGTATTAAAATGCCATTATTTTATATTTTAGTATAGTAGGTGCCCTAAATATAGCAGCAAATGAAGAGGGTGATCCATAGGCAAGAAAATTACAAGCAAGTAGAAAGCTCTTAAATGCAAGCTAGACAACGTCCTAAATGTCAGTTGTATGAGTCAGCGTTCCACCGCGTTGACAAAATATCCAAGATCATGAACTTAATAAGGGAAGACGTTTCCCAGGGTTCAGTCTAGTCATGCTCACTCGGCCCTGTAGCTTTGGGATTGTTGGTGTCACAGCACATTGTGATGAGAGTACAGCCTGGCAAACGACAAGGCATTTGCTTCATGATGGTCCAGGAGCAAAAAGGAGACAGGATGAGGTGGCCTGGGTACCAGTATCCTCATCAATGACACGCCCCGATGATGTAACTTTCTCTAATGAGCCCTCCACTTAGAGGTTTTACCACTTTGCAACATCACCATGGGCTGTAGCCAAGTCATTAATGCATGGGCCCCTGGGGAACATTCAAGACACGCAACCACCGCAATATGTCATGTAGCTGACTTCCTTTTTGACTTGGTGAGAAATCTTTAGACTTAGAAGTCTGGCCCTCAGCCCAAAGGTGGTTGTGGAATCTGCCACTCCAGGCTTTGGCCTGTGTCCATCTTGCCTTTGAGATATGAACACCCCTCCCTGAGAACTGAGTCCTGCTCATCGTCCCAACCCCAGCGTAGGATGGACCCAACAGTTATTAGTTAGATGGACATGCTGCTTCCCTGACCTGATCTCAGAACCATCCATCCACGAAACTGAGAGTGAGAGGACTCCTGCTTTATTTCATCTGTGGACCCCAAGATGGAAGCTAGCATTTTTGCAGGGTGTGTGTGTGTGTGTGTGTGTGTGTGTGTGTGTGTGTGTGTGCATGTGTGTGTTCGTGCATGGGTTTCCTCAACTTGCTGTAACAGCCACAGCATGGGTGGCTTGAACATGAGATGTGCCCTCTAACAGTTCTGGAAGAGAGCACTCTAAAATCAAGGGGGTGGCATGGCTGTGCTCCCCACAAATGCTCTAGAGAGGACCCTTCTTTTCCTGTCCAGCAGCCTCAGGAGTTCCCTGACACTACCCTGGTCTCTGCCTCCACCCACACATGCCTTCTCTTCTGGGTCTGGTGGGGTCTGTGTGCCCCCCTCCCACCTCTGAGTGGTCTGTTGTGCTGCACAGTGTATCATAGACACCGTCTGCTAGATTAGAGCCACATGTATTTCTCATGACTTTGCTCTGCTCAGCTGCGTCTGCTAGGACTCTATTTGAAAACCTGGCCATAGGTTGAAGTACTTCAGGCTTGAATGTATCTTTTGAAGGGGAAACAATTCAACTTCAAAGTGTGGAAAACAGATTTTCTGTCCTTGGCCTGGCAGGCTTACCTCTCCCTGACAACTCTGCTCCTTTCCAGGCAGGAAGGCTTATGTAGCTCTTTACACAGACTCCCATCCAGTTCCTTGCAGGTGGGTCTCCCAGCTAGCTCCTAGGAAGAGGACTCAATATGGCTGCTGGGAGGTCAATCTGCACTTCAGAAGAAGCTCTTAAAAATCAGACATCAGGGCTAGAGAGATGGCTTGGTGGTTAAGAGCATTTGTTTGTTGGGTTTCTAGCATCCAGGTCTGGTGGCTCACAATGGCCTGTAACTCCAGGTCTGGAGGATCCAACGCCCTCTGCTGGCCTCTGCCCATACCTGTATCACACATACACATACACTCACACATATAAAAAATAAAGGTCTTAAAAAAAAACAAACAGGTTTCATTGAGAATTAAGTGAATGGAATAAATGATGCATAGTGAGTGAAAGATGGAATTTTAAATTTGGCAAAAGGCAGCAGGGGAAATAGTCAAGAAAGTCCTCCCTGGAATCTGGGTAATTCATTCGTCTTTTCATAAGCACAGACGGAATGCAGAGAATTCTGGGTGTCAGTCTCCATTCCACTTTTGGGAAGATGCAGACAAGGGCATTTGGGGTGGCAATCCATCCTACCTTTGAGAACACAGAGTGCATTCTGGGTAGCCACACCCATCGCCCTGAGAAGACCTCACGTTTGTGAAGCTCTTCTCAGACCTCAGCCTCCTTCGGACCTCAGAGCTTCCAGCCATGGCTAGAAGACTGGAGGCTACCGTTGGCCTGCGGGGCTCACCTGCCGTTGGCAGATTGGGCCTGGCTCTTCCTGAAATCCAGTGACTGGTTTCCCTCCACTTGCTACAGTGACCCACTCCAGCCCACAGTGACTCAGATAGGAGCCCAGAGTCATGGATGTCTTTCCTGCCATGGAAGAAAGTGACAGTGGTCTCACTGTTTGGATGATATAGTCTTCTGGGTGGCAATGTGCTGTACTATTATTATTATTATTATTATTATTATTATTTTATTATTATTATTTTATTATTATTGTGGTGATATATTGTGTACCCTAATAAAATCTGCCTGAAGACCAGGGAATAGAACAAGCCACTAAACATAGAAGCCAGGCAGTGGTGGCACACACCTTTAGTCCTAGCACTCGGGAGGCAGAGATACGTCTAGATCTCTGTGAGTTCAAAGCCACCCTGGACTACATGAGTTTGACTCAGTCTAGGAGAGGAACAGAGCCAGACAGTGGTGGCACACACCTTTAATCTCAGTACTTGGGAAGCACACACGTCTTTAATGGCTGGGCAGAAAAAGGTATATAAGGTGTGAGGAGACAGGAATTAAAGGCTTTTCGGCAGAAGCGTCCCTTTCAGCTAGAGACTCTTTCAGCTGAAGCCCTTTTGGCAGGAGCTCTTTCAGGCTGAGGAGTTGATGAGGTAAGAGGTGGTGACTGTGGCTTGTTCTGCTTCTTTGATCTTTCAGCTTTCACCCCAATATCAGGCTCCGGGTTTTTTTTTTATAAGACCTTTAGAAATTCATGTTACATATTATTGTTATTAATGCCCAGAGGCTTTGGGGGATAAGAGCAGGAGGTCATGCAGGCCCTGTATATTTATTTGTAAAGCCACTGGGATCATTGTGAATCATTCTCTAATGACTCACTCTGCCCTGTAATTGTGAGGGAGAAGTTCGTCTTGGCCCCCCCAACTACCATTTGTTTCCTCAGTTGTGACAAGATACACCAGTTCTTCTAAAAATAATGACCCACACCTGTGTGCTAACTGGTGTCATCTTGCCCGGGAGGCTTCATTCTCAAGGAGCGATGCTATGGGAGGCCCCCAAGACAGTCTTCCACAAGGAGAGCGTGGAGGAGTCTAGACAGTTCACACTAACTGCTCAGAATGGGTGAGGACAGCCAGCTTCCTCCCAGAGACCCCTCCGCTGCCTGAAGGAAAATCTGCCCAGGAAGCACAAGGGCTACTCAGGGTGAGGGCAGCCACCCTAGCCAGACCTCAGGACCAACCATCATGTCCTACCAAAACAGGCTTCAAAAGCCACGATAAGAAGAAGCCATGTAATGACAGACTGCGCCTCCTTTCATCTAAACATCTGGACTCTCCTAGACACACTAATTACACCCCCTCTCCCCCTGAAGGAAGCCATGCTTGTCACCATGGCAGGACAACTCAGCTCCCTAGGAGCCAGCACTGACCCTGAACCAGGAGTTCCATGGGGTCCAGCCTCAACCCTGTCAGTGGGGTTCTTCTGTCAGGTCCCGAGCCTGGATTCACTGTTCAAAATGACAGAGCTTGGGCTGGTGAGATGGCCCAGTGGGTGAAGGCACTTCCCCTCAAACCTGCCGGCCTTAGATTCCCCTCCAAACCTGCCGGCCTTAGATCCCTCCCCAGGACCCACAGGCGGAAGGAGAACCCACCTCAGCAGGCTGTCCTCTGACTTCCACACATACACCGTGGCGTGTGCTCCTTCTCCCCACAACTAAAGGAGCTGTAATAACATTGTTTTAATGGGGGGAATGAGGGCTGGAGAAAGGGTTCAATAGTTAAGAACTCTTGCTCTGTAATCCTGGGGTTCGAGTTTGAATCCCAGCACCTACACAATAAGCTGGGCATCCTCCTAAAAGCCTGAACCCCAGCTCTGAGTGCGGCAGGAGGATGACTGGGGTTCACTGGCTTTCAGCCTAGCTCAGGTTTAGAGAGACCCTGCCTCACAGGGAAAGGCAGACAATGTCCCAGGAACTCATGGATGTTGTCCTCTGTCCTCCAGGAACACACAGGTACCTGCATATACACAGACATATATGTATCACGAACACTCACACAGATAAAAATAAATCTTTTAAAAAAGATAAATGGGGTAAATGGTAATAACTAGTGCCCTATGAGGTGCCAGGAGGGGAAGATGTGGTGTGAGGGCTGCACCTGCTTCAGGAGGACTGTGCACCCATTTTGCAGGCCTGATGACTGGCGTTGTAAGCTGGGAGGGAGGCTGGAGGAGGCCAGGGCTCCTAGATGGGCAAGGAAATCTAACGCCACAGATTGCAGGAGTCCCTCAGAGAGTTCACTCACACAGAAGTAGAGTGTAGGGGGGGCGGGGACATTCCTGTCCCTGGAGGCCATGCTACCTTCCTGCCAGCCCTCAGGCTGTGACACCGTGGCCTCATTTCCTGGTCACTGGTGCTTGCACAAGGCTTAGCCAAGATTTCTGGGGACTTGATAGTGTGGGAGGAACAGCATAGATTGTCCTAGATTAAAATGTTATCTTGTTCCTTTTGAAACCCCCATAGCGGCTTCTGAAACCTTCCGTCTAGGAAAGGCAGCTCATTCTAACCTCAATCTGGTAAGGGACAAAAACGGCCATTTAAAAATATTATTCTGCTGTGTGTTGATTGCTCCACTCCCCAGGGCTTAAGGAATGTTATTCAGGCAGAGGTGCGAGGAATGGAATGGGATTGTTGTGGAATATTATTTTAAGATGTGTTACAGCGACCCAGAGAGGTGGCTCTGAGGACAGGCGCCCGCCCGCGGCGGCCGAGGTGGCGAGTTCGATTCCCGCGACCGTCCGTCCATCATCCGAATGAATGACGTCATTCATTCATGGAAAAAAAAAAGTTTAAGATGTGTTACATCCATTTATGCTGTGGAACATTTGTTTAATGATGCCAAGATGTGTTGCATTCTTTTATGTTGCATTTGTTTAACTCTGTGAAGCTGTGTTACTTTGTCTAAAACACCTGATTGGTCTAATAAAGAGCTGAACGGCCCACAGCTAGGCAGGAGAAAGGATAGGCGGGGCTGTCAGGCAGAGAGAATAAATAGGAGAAAAAGAGAGAAAGGAAAAAAAAGAGGAGCAAGAAAAGGAGGAGGACTCCAGGGGCCAGTCACCCAGCTACACAGTCAGCCATGGAGTAAGAAGTAAAGAAAGGTATACAGAAATAGAGAAAGGTAAAAGCCCAGAGGCAAAAGGTAGACAGGATAACTTAAGAAAAGCTGGCAGGGAAAAGCCAAGCTAAGGTCGGGCATTCATAACTAAGAACAAGCCTCCGTGTGTGTTTATTTGGGAGCTGGGTGGCGGGACCCCACAGGAGCAAAGACCAAAAAGCGAATAGTAAATAGTAAAAACACAACCAACAACATGGGATGGGAGTCTCTCTTCCTCTGCTACTGAAAAGATGGCCAGTCACCTGCGAAGAAGCTTGTTCCTGAGGCTTCCTCACTCCTCCGAGGTCACTTGGAAGAGGCAGATCCAATGGAGACTGTGTTGCATCGGAGGATCAGGTGAAGGGTAGGTGCATGGGACATAGAAATACAGAGTGTTGGTACCCAGCATGGTGTCTTGAGCCCAGCAGGTGGGGCTGGCTAGGCAGTTAAGGCCAGGTCCAAAGATATCCTTGGAAGGCATGTCACAGAGAGGTGTACAAAAACAAGCAGTCCTTTGGGGCATTTCTGGATTGGTGGGTAAGCACGCCCCCTGGAGGCAGTGTAGTGAGTCCTACAAGGACAGGGATGGTTTCCCGAACATGGTAGCAAAGTTTGCCCCATTCACTGGGCATGAGAACACTGTTAATTTTAACCACTGAGTCGATTTTCTGCAAGACCAATGGCTGCCTACTGAATATTCTATGTATCTCGTGAGAACTGAAGGTGGAAAGCACACTTTTTCAAAAGTTGTTTTGTGGTTGATGTGCAGGGTCGGGGTGAAATTTAATTCTCTTTAGGGCTCCTCGACTCCTTGTTTTCTCATAAGTCCTAGTTGATGTACACCCAGGGGTGCTTGCAATAATAATAACAATAGCTAACATATTTCCTATCCCACTGTGTTCTGCGAGCTCAGAACAGCTCGGTGTGTTTGGTATAGCAGAATCCCAGTGAGATGGAACCACTGTTAGCTCTGTTGCACAGGGAAGACGGAGTGACCAGGTAGTCAGTAAATGACACTTCTGTGACTTGAATCCAGGCAGCGTGGCACCAGAGCTCCCTTATTAGCCTTCCCCTGATGTAGCCAGAGTTTTTCTGGTCCTGCCTGGCCCACAGTCAGGACAAATCTCTGTAACCTGCCAGTCCCGCAGTAGCTCAGACACAACCAAGTAAACACAGAGACTTATATTGCTTACAAACTGTATGGCCGTGGCAGGCTTCTTGCTAACTGCTCTTATATCTTAAATTAATCCATTTCTATGAATCTATACCTTGCCACGTGGCTCGTGGCTTACTGGCATCTTCACATGCTGCTTGTCATGGCGGCGGCAGGCAGTGTCTCCCTCACTCAGCTTCCTGTTCTCTTAATTCTCCTCTCTGTTAGTCCCACCTCTACTTCCTGCCTGGCCACTGGCCAATCAGTGTTTTATTTATTGACCAATCAGAGCAATTTGACATACAGACCATCCCAAAGCACCCTGACCCCCCACCCCATCATGTACACTGTCTGAGACAGTGAGCACCTTACAGCACTGTGTACCCCAACACAGGACGGCTCTCACATGAGAGTAGGCGTGGCAGGAATTGAGAACTTGTACATTTTGCCCCTTCTTTATCCCAAAAGGTTGAGAACCTACAAAAGTTAGGAGCAGGGATGGGGGTGAGAAGCCTGGGCTGCTCACGCCTCTGTGCCTCACTTGCAGGTTGGAGGAGGGGCAGTGGGGATAAGGTGCTATGCTGTCCCCAGCTCTTCGACTCTGCTGCTTGGAGGCTGTTCAGTACAAGCCCGACCCTTGTCATGCCGGGGCCAAGGTTGGGTGTGGTGGCACATGCCTGTAATCTTCGCTCTTGGGAGGCAGGCGAGGAGGCACTGTTGCAGGTTCGAGGACAGCTAGGGCTACACAGTGAGAACTTGACTCAAGAATAAAGAAAGAAGTGAAAGGAGCTGGGTGGCGGTGGCGGTGGCAGCGCACGCCTTTAGTCCCAGCACTTGGAGGCAGAGGCAGGAAGATTTCTGAGTTCAAGGCCAGCCTGGTCTACAAAGTGAGTTCCAGGACAGCTGGGGCTCACAGAGAAACCCTGTCTCGAAAAACCAAAAATAAAACAAACAAACAAGTAAAAGGAAAGGAAGGAAAAAAAGAAAGGAAGGAAGGAAAAAAAGAAGAGACCCAGTCCTATCTGTATTTCAAGCTGAGTAGGTGGGTCTGGGTGATATTCACAGACAGGATATTCACAGACAGGACAGCAAGTCCACAGGCTCAGAGCAAGAGGCCATGCCAACAAACACTACTGCTCACAGTGGGAGAGAGAAAACTGCCACACTGACCTCCAAAGTCTCCCAGAAGCAACCACAGTGTTGGGACATGGCCAACCAACAGGATGCAGGGCCATCCTATGTGCCACCAGAAGTAGCATCCCCAAATGCAATCAGCAGGAAATAAAGTGGACCGAGAGCTGGGTCACCCCGGGGGATGTGACGGTACTTTCGTGGCCCTCCAAGGAGGAGCACCAGAGGACAGTGACAGCACACTCAGGCCAGTGTGGCTCCCCACCTGTGCTGGTCACCCACCTGTCAGTACCAGAGAGGAGATCTAGATGGCTCACCGTGAAGTTTGTGACCAGGATCCAGGTCCTCTGCTGTGACTCCTGGTATGCATACATCAGTTTAAGCAACGGGCTTTGATCTTTTTCAGCCAGTTTGTCTGGCCTGCACCAGAAAGGGCAGGGGACATTGTCTTTTTCCCTCATGACAAAGCATTTCCTATGCAAGCCTGAGGTCAAGCTTTGGAAAGACTGCCTTCTCGGTAACTCTCAGAGGTTGACCTGGCCTCTCCCCAGGGCTTTGGGCAGCAATGGGGTCTCTGCCCCGGGCTCTTCATGGTCTGATTACCATAGGTATTATTTCTCCATTGTACAGATGAGGAAGTTAATGCCCGGCCCAGATGACTTAAGGGCTCAGCCCATACCACGGATGGTTCTGGAGCCCTGGCTCCTGTACCGTCTAGATGGAGCTGGGGCCACTTGGGGTGACTGCCCCCGAGTGGGTACCAGGTAGTGTGTGCTGTTCCAGTCTGTTCTGAGTTCTCAGATGAGTGAGGAAGCTCATTGTTTTCAGCTAGTCCTTTTGCTAGTGAGAAAGAGAGGCTGTACATGACAGCTTAGCTGGAAGCTTCTGAGTAAGAACGAAACCCCGGGAAAGCAAGGAGCTGCTGCCATCTGGTGGGCATCTTGGGTAGTGGTAGTGAATTGGGCGGGCTGGTGGCCCAGCAAGGTAGTTGCTTTTTACTTAGTGGCTGGTCCTTTTTCTTTCCCTTTTTTCTTTTTTCTTTCTTTCTTTTTTTTTTTTTTAAACTACCACATAGCCATTTGAAAGGAATGTGTATTCTGTTTATAGGCTATTTTCATGTCCATTAAACCAATATATTTTTATTGTTACGTTAATCCAACCTGTTATATTCACACACACACACACACACACACACACACACACACACACACACACCCGTGTGCATGAGTGCTTATGTACGTATTTGTGCATATTTTTATCTACTTGGTGTGGGGGTGAAGAGGCATAAAATCTCTCCTTTAAAGTTGTGATTTCTCTATTTCTCTTCACGTTCCCATTTTTTTTTAAGTCTTCATTTTAAAAAATCAACTTTATTTTTGGCGGGTGTTCATTTTATGGGTGGGAGTGCCACGGTGCACAGGTGGAGGGCTGTTCTCTCCTCTCACCATGTGGGGCTCAGGGATAGAACTCAGTCATCTGTCTGGGCGGCAGGAGCCTCTCCCGCTGAGCCCCGGCCCTCCCCTTTATTTCCGAGAGAGCGGACCTTGGCATAAACTTCTAGGTTTGCAGCCTGCTCCAGTCCTTTAAAGATGCCACTCTGCTCTTCTTCCTGGCTTTGTTTCCAGCAAGAAATGACCCTTATTGTCTTTGTTCCTATACACTAGGATTTTTTTGTTACTCTGTGTGTGTGTATGTGAGTATGTGTGTGTGTGTATGTGTGTGTATGTGTGTGTGCGTGTGTGTGTAT
>CABHPH010150491.1:0-23600 GCA_902168325.1 Peromyscus nudipes
TTTAGCTTACAGTTCAAAGAAGCCAATCATAGCATGGAAGTCAAGGGTGTAGGGACTTGAATCTGCTGGTCACCTTGCATCCAGTCAGAAGAGATTAATGAATCAGTGCCACATCCATTTACATTTTCCATTTTATATTCTCCAGAATGTCCTGCCCATGGAATAGTCCCATCCACAGTTCAGATGAGTCTTTGCATGTCAATTAATCAAAATCAAGATGATCTCCCACAGGTGTGCCAGGAACTCAATCTCTTAGGTGATTCGAGATCCTGTCAAGTTGACAATTAACACTAACGTGTGTGCGTTTGTGTGTGCGTGCATGCATGCACACACGTGAGTGCATGTGTGTGTGTGTGTGTGTGTGTGTGTGTAGAGGGGTAGATATTTTCATCTTTTCTCAGCCATTATAATGTCATCACTCAGCTTAGCTATTGTGCATAATATGACTGTCACTAAGTGATATTTTATGAACTCAGTCTTGTTATCATTTGTATTTTGTTGACTCAGAATAGGTCCCCTTTATCGTGTACTGGTTCAGGCAAAAAACAAAACAAAGCAAAAAAGCAAACATTCCGTTCACTTTTCCTATGAGTCATTACAGAAATAACCTGATGACCTATAGCATTTCTGCAGCTTATAGACATTCCTCTTCTATTGCTTGGAGTTTAAATCTGACATGACTCCCAAGATGGGGGAGAGAATATAATGTAGAATCCTACATACTTTACAAACGGCTGAGTTAGAGGCTAAGTCCAGAGTAATAGATACTGCAGTGGGAAAACAAGCCTGACATTGACCTTTCTTTGCTCAGAGCCATTTCTACCTAAAAAAAGTAAAAAGGAAAAGGCCGGCCCGTGGGTAAATGGCACTGGATTGTGAGCGGCCGTGCAGATCGTAGAATTTAAACTAGGTTTGGAGTGCTTTTTTTTATTGTTGTAGTGCTGTTTTAGTTTGAAATCAAAACTGGATTAACATTACATGCTTTTTAAAACTTTCTATTAAACAAATAATCAGGTAAAGGGTGAGTTGTTATGGCTATTAATAGGAATTTCAAAAGTGATGTAAACATCTCCAGCACAAAAACTCCACTGGCGTTATAAATTTGCTATCACCATCATTTATGTGATTTGGGGAGGTAAAAAAAGGTTTCCCCCCAGAAGGGCAGCAGTCAGTAGAGATTTATATCCAAGTATAGATCTTGACAGCCACATTTTTAAAGTTCTCATTTATAGAAATGATGGGTCCAGATAACTAACCTATCTACTTTTGAGTTCTGCCCATTGTTATCCAGTAACCTAAACTTTAAGTCATGTACCTTTAATATAATATGAACTGAAATTCAAATCTCTTCATTGCTTGCCACTAGCTGGACTTAGTTTATTTTCATAAACAGAATTAGATGCAGTAGTATACTTGAATCATTAGGAGAAAAACACATTAAGAGACTCATTTTGTTGTTGTTTTTGTCAATTCCCATGGGATAAATATTTCCATCATGGTTGATCTCAAACCGTAATGTGGTTCACCTGTGTGGTAGTTGGGAATGTAATTGGCCTTTATAATTTCATAGGGAGTGGCACTATTAGGAGGTGTGGCTTTATTGGAGTGGGTATGGCCTTGTTGGAGGAAATGTGTCACTGTGGGGGTGGGCTTTGAGGTTTCTTTTGAGGTTCATAATCTTTTATATTTAAAAACAAATGTTCTAGATTTAAACATTGGTCCAAATCTTTCCAAGCTCTTAATTATATTAATGTTAATTGAGTACATTTGAGAGAAAGGCAAAGAAGACTAGTAAGAATCTAAAGTGTGGAATCTAAAGACTCTAAACCAGGAAGTGTGGTGGTTTGAAAGAAAATGGCCCCCAAAGGAGTGGCACTATTAGGAGGTGTGGCCTTGTTGGAGGAAGTATGTCACTGTGGGGATGGGCTTTGAGGTCTCTTGCTAAGCTTTTCTCAGTGTGACATAGAGTCCACTTACTGTTGCCTTCTGATCAAGATGTAGCCAGCACCATGTCTGCCTGCACATCGCCATGCTCCCTGTCATGATGATAATGAACTGAATACCTGAACTATAAGTGAACTACCCCAACTAAATGCTTTCTGTATAAGAGTTGCTATGGCCATGGTGTCTCTTCACAGAAGTAGAAACCCTAACCAATAAGATATAAGTGAAAAGGCTGATAAAACAAAGCATTGTTTTGTAAGGTGTTCTCACACCTGTCTGCTCAACAGCTTCAATTCATTATATGCATCCCGTGGGTTTGCTGAAGCAAAGGACTTTGCTGCCATGCTCATTTATACAAAAACAACAAGCCCAACATGTTTATTTTTTCTAAGGAAACAGCAGAAGCTGGGTTAGGACAGATTAGAGAATCTTTCATATCAGAATGAATAGACACCAAAGATTTCCACTTTCATGCTTCTAGCTGTACGTCAGCTGGATGAACAGTATGCAGGAATCAACTTCATAGATTGAGACACATTTTCTCTACTGTCTGCAGTTGGTAGAATGACAGGCTACCTGGCTGCAAGCTGCTTGTTATCTTACGTTGTAAAACATAATGCCATCCTTCATGGATATAGATGTATAAGAATCAGAAAGACTTTACTTCTCTCTGGTTCTTTGATTAGTCAAACAAATGAATGACACAGATCCAGATGCTTGATAATGAGGAAACAGTTCTTGGGAAATTTGAACCAGCTGTTTCCTGAGGTTAATCTGAAATGTACCTGAACTCTTTAGCAGAAGATGGCAAGAAAGGAGACATGGCAATTAGGGGGTAATGTACCTGTCAGTGACACTGAAGGAACACCATGATTCTACAAAATAAGGAATCAGTGAATGAGTGGAAGAGTCAACAAAAACTTTATAAGAGCTAGAAAATGGTCTGCCCTTGAAGGAAGATGGGAACTGGGATCTGTAAGAAAGGAGGTATTCTCTTATTGGAAAAAAGCATGTGGAATGAGCATCAGGTGTTTCAGGGGTAGTTAAGTTGGCTTGTTCTCACTGAAATTAAAGGTCTTCTTCATTGGACTGTGAGCAGTATTTCAGAACATGTCTGGTACATGCACTACACTGGAGATCCCATTAAAATACAGATCCTGACTCCTTGGGATTCATCTGCCATCTTATTGGCTTCTGTTGACTCTGAAGTAGTTCATAGCCTTTCAGAAACTTTCAGGATGTTCTGGGCTAGTTTCGGCATGCCTATTTCCTCAAGCACTTTCTGATGGGCTTGTTTAACTGTCTCATTCTCCATTTCCTCATCATCACTTTTTTTCGGGGGGGGGGGGGATCATCTCTCTCTATAGGACTAGACTTTGACTTCTATGAGGCTACTCAGTTGTCAGAGCTCTGCAGCCGCCTACCTGGATATTCTTTAAGAAATGTCTAGCTCTTGCTTTTTATTTCACAGCTAATGTTGAACTCTTCGCTCCTCCTCCCTTCCTTCCCCTCCCTACTTCTTCTCCCTACCCTCTCCCAGTGTGTTACCACATTGTAGTCTGAAGGCTGACCTCAAACTCTTATCTATTAGAGTCCACCAAGGCCCTATTCTGTCACTTCTGCCCATCATTCTGGTCCCTCCTCTGCCTTGCTCAGGATTTGGACCCAAAATTTTCAGATGAAAGGTCAAGAAAAAGTAAGACTGGTCAAGTTATTGCAGAAGTTCAAGTCCATATAAGGAATTTTAAGTTTTCTTAATAAATAAAGGCATTAGGGTTTTGTTTAATATGTCAGTTAATTGAATAACAATGCTTCAAAATGCTAATAATTTCTGGACATTGTAGTTGAAAATAAAAAAGTAGTATATTTCAATCTATATTTAAGATCTTTTTGTCTTTATATGAGTACCTAGGAAAAAAATATCTCAAGTGAATTGCTGCAGAAAAATTAGATTTCAAATTTTCTGATGAAAGAAAATTTAATTTTCGGTTTACTTTTACATGTGAAAGGGTCCTCCTAGGATGAAGTACAGGAAATCAAAGAGTGAAACCATCCCTATGGGTGCATGGCCTGTGTAATACAAAGAATTTCATGAATTTTCCAGAGTGATTGCTCTGCTCATGCCCTGGTGCCTTATGCAAAGACTATCCACAAGAAACAGGTGGAGATGGAGCCAGCAGGTTGGGGCCTTTCTGAACTTCAGCCTGTGTGCAGCATGGAATTGCTTCTACATTGATTTCATATTCACCATGAAGATTTTTAATCACATTTTTTTTCATAGAATGTGTTCATAAAAATATCAGTAATAGCTGATAACTAAAACTGAAATCACCCATTTATTTTCTTCTACAGAAAAGTCCTGAAGGAGATGAAAGGGTTTTGGTTTATAACAACAGCAATAACCTCAGGCTTGTTAATGAAATAATAAAATTTCCCTGTGGTAGAAGTCAGAGGGTCAGAATACTCTGACCTTTTTGACAGAGGTCAAAGGTTGCAGTCTCAATGACATGTTTTGAAAGAAGCTTCTATGATGGCCTTAGATCTGGACACTCAACATAACATGTGCTGTCCTCATCCCAGAGGGTCTGTTTTTTTTTCTTTTCATCTTCTTTTTTTAAATCCTTTTCTCCAGTCTGTCCATCTCTTCACTGTGTTTAACCTATAAGGTAAAACTTCACTTTCTCTTCCAGCCTTAAAAATTTTTTAGTGAAAAATTTTTATGCTGATTTTTTATACCTTATACTGACACAACTCCCTTGAAGGCTGTCTGAAAGGCTGACCAGAGTTATATTGTATAAGGATGTAAGGAGACTAAAGATGTGAAGATGTAAGGGGATGGGTAGTAGAACACAGGTGAGCTGAGAGATTCTTAGTGGGCTGGATATGAAGACACATTGTCTAGGAGCAGTATCCTTAAAGGGTGTCTCTTGAAATGTAGACGGACCTATTGTTACTCATTTCTCGGAACTGTATTCTAAAATGGGGAAGTATATTGTTACCATGTAAGGGAGGTTGTTAACTTTAGAAAGTGCTTGGAAAAAATTAGGGAAAACATTTTAATTGAGTTACATTAATATTTGCTTTATGTTAAGGGCACTTAACCTTCATTTGATCACAATGAAAAGGTTATACAGTGCACTGGAAAGGTGTTCAATGATATACATAAGGATTTAAGGAAAAATCAAATGGCCAATAAAAATTTTAAAATTCCAAATTTTTGGTAGTACCAGTGGGAAGAAAATTAAATCAATGTTCACTTTTCAGCTTATCAAATGGAGTAAAATAGAAGGCTGATGGCATGCACTGTAAGAGTGAATAATTAAAAAATGTGAATTTTTACTATTTTTAGGGATTTATTCTGATAGTATTTATTAAAATTAAGAATAGATACCATTGAACTAAGCAACCCTGTTTTAGGTACCCTTTATGCAAAAAGGCCAGTATATACCACTCCATTTTCTTAATCCTGAAGTCTGTTAACATTGATGACTGACTGGCTTATTATTGCCAAAACTTACTTTAACTATTCTACATAGCATAAATGGTACAGATAAGAATTCCCACAGAAATAGGTATCTAAAGGCTAGTGAAAAAAACTATTGTCCAAAAACAATGATTATTATCGTTCAGCAGGAATAAAATAAAATTAACGTTAAATATAGAAATGGTTATTGTCTGAGAGCAAAGAAACAATACGGTTGTTATAAATGACTCATTCATTATGTATCACACAATTCTGAAGGGCATTTATGAGGGCCGTGTGTCATCATCCCAAGAACCACATGAACGTGACTCTTCTCTGACCTCTCTGGCAATGGTTCCTCACCGCCTTCTGGTTTGATCAGATGTCCTAACAATTAATGCCGAAGTTCCCATCTCAGCTGGAAAGTACATGGTGGAGGGGAGCTGATGGAAAAGGCTCCCATTTCAACAAGATCATAGGTGAAACCTGCTTATACTAAAAACCTGTCAGAACTCTAGTAGTTATATTTCTCCATCCCAGGAACATGAATGTAATACCTATCACAGGGACAATGACCTGATTCTATAATTTGCCTATATTCTTTTTTTTTTACTTTATTTATTTATTTTTTAAATTACACTCATGATATTCATTAATTACACTCATGATATTAATCACATTTATGGTATTCATAGATTACATTCACAGTATTCATTCAATTATATACATATAATATATATATATATATATATTAATTTTAAATGCTGAATGTCATTTATTTAAGTGGGGAGGAGGTCTTAAATACAGGCTTACAGCACAATGGGAGGACCCTGGAGGGCAGAAGTTTGCTACTGATGTTTTACAATCTTGTTTCTAATCTGTTAACGCCCATTATTCAGGGTACCAGGCAAGGAACTTCCCTTAAGCATTCAGGAGGGTGGAACCTGGCAGGGAATTAGCATAGGGAGAATATCAAGAATTTGCCTATATTCTTGCCCTGACCAGCTTTAGATGCTGTGTACTTTGAGATCATTATTGCTGTCTAGTGAATATTGCTGTTTGGGCTCAGCTACAGTCAGAGTACCTGCTCTGGTTAGCAGCACTGTGCAGTCAAGACGCTCCCTGCTTGCCTCACTGCAGCAAGGCCCTGCGTTTGCCTTCTCTCCTAAGAGGCTGGTGTAACTGAGTAGTCTTTGCGTAGCGACTCAGCATGACCCTGCTGCAGTTCTTCAGTGGTATCATCCTTGCTTATACTCAGTTCTGATTACCTTAGGAGTTGAGTTTTATAAATTATCATCAGTGATATTTAAGCATGCCAAAGATAAAGGAAAAAATGTTCCCAATTAAAAAACAAACATGATTATTAAAATAGAAAATTGAAAATAAAAGGGAGTGCCACTTGAAATGTAGATTTAATTTTTTTCCAGGACATTCTTTTAAAGGGATCGTGCTTAAAATAATTCTGAAGTAATTATTTTATTTGCTACACAGCACATGCACCATTGTTCTCAAAAGGAACAAGCTGCATCATATGTGCATGACTGGATGGAGGAAGTGATTTATTCTGCCTGAACAGGGCAGGAACAACACTGAGGAAGTTTGAAGAGGGCGGATTTCTGAGATGAACTGCTTGGGAAGGCAGATCAGGGAGAAAGATACTGAGGCATGGTAGAAGAGGGGACTGCAATAAAAGGCACACAGGAGGGTGAAGCGAGAAGATAATTAAGACTTTGGCCATGCCTGCCTGTCATACTTGAGGGTCATCTGGGTCATGATCGTGGCCCAGAGTCTCCAGCTTTGCCTGTAAATTGCTTTAAAGCGAGGTGTCCGTTCAAGCCCCTGGACTGTCACGGGTGAATAGCGTAGGAAGGATATCCTTCCTGTAGAGTCACTCTTACCCTTAGGACCAAGCAAGCCAGTCATGACAAATGCCCACATTTGGGGAGGAGAGAGACGGCATCAATAAGCTCAGGACTATTTTAGATGGAACCCTAAGCTCAAGGGTCATCCTGCTGACACGTTATGCTCAACTCCTATTTTCTGTTATGTCACGGTGCATCTCATTCTGCTTTGGCCTTACAGAATGATGCCTTTCTTTTCCTACATTTGAGGATTAGTTAGTCATGCAAAATTCTTGCCTGTGACTGCTGCTTTATTCTTGTTTATATCGTTAAAGTTCAGCCAGATGGAACTCATCCAAGCCCTTACTTCCATCCGACATTTGAACAGCTGGGACTCTGTAATTTCTGAGTCTGAAGCAAAGTATCTGTACAGCTCATGTCAACAAGGGCCATGCGGTCTCATGCTCTCCATCAATAGCTCTGTGCTCACACAGTTTCATCTGGGAAAAAAAAAAAACTTAGTATCTGTAATTTGTGCCAGCAGAGAAGATAAAGTAAGAAAGACTCATACCTAATATCTGTCTTTTAGCATTTCAGAACATTTGTGATTGCTTTACTAAATTCATTTTGTAAACCATAATTATGCCATTATTCCATCTTAGGAAATAATTTGGCATGAAACCTGGATTTAAATATAGGATGAAATTTTCTTTCAGAGAGCATTAAGATCCCCCACGTTTAGCTTAGATTGTCGAGTAGAAAATAATTAAGACAAATCGATGCTGGAATAGAATGTAATATTTATCACAAAGATTAAGTGAGTTTCACAAGTTTCAAGACATTTTAATGTCAATGATAAAGAGGGGGTTGTTTCAAATTAGAAAACAAGTACCAATGGTACTTGCCTCTGCTGCTTCTGTCCCTTCCTTTTCCAGTGGTCCCTGATCTTCTTTACAAAGACTAACTCTACAACCCTGCTGTGCTATGAGCATCCTGAAAGCCCAAGTGCGTTCTGGTGGAGATAAAGTTGTAGTAAAGTCAGAATGATATTCAAAAAATAAAAAAAGTACATAATGAAAATATTTTAGTAAAAATTTATAATAGCAAAAACAGTAATGTTATTCTGATTGGAGGTGAGGATAGACATGTTGACAACTGAGTCTTTGAATAACACAACACATGATATCTGAGGCTGGTATGGAAGCTCTTGACTTTGCCCTTCATTGGCTGTCAGTTGAGACTCATTAAACAGTTATGTGGTATTACATTATAAAACAGTAACATGCAAATGATGCTAAGTATATCTCTAACAGTTCATTCTAATTATTTGCATTGTGGCTAATAGTTGGAAAATTCTTACAATCTTATCAAAAATATTAGGATGGGGATGAACTTTTAGAAATGTTTGGGTCTAATTTCAGTTTCTTTTAATGTAAATGTAAGAGAGGAAGTATCTTTCCCATGGTTGGAGTATTCCCATATTTCTGCATTGGTGGTAGACATGGTTCAGGGATTTAGATGTGTCTGAGGGGTGGAGGCAGCTTATGACTGTGTAGCAGGAGCCTGTTCACACCTGAGTAAATCAGGAAACAGAGAGATTGGGAAAGCCAGCTGGTAAACCTCAACACCTGCACCAATGTGACCCCCTTGGGAGGCTCCACCCACAACCTGAGGGGTCCATGATGTCCACAAATAGCACCACCTCCTGGGGACTAAATAGTCAGACATAAGCTGGTAGGAGGCATTTCACATTCATATCATAACAAAATATAAATTCAGATGGGGTTTCATTCAATGAAATTGGGTGCTTGTTGACAGCACACCACAATTCCCACTAAAACACTGAATACTGTAATCACTCCAAAGTGATTTATTGTCCAGTTGACCTTGGTACTCCTGTCATCCGGAGGCAAGCTTTGGTGTAGTTTCTAGTACATTATCCTAGGTTTGCCTGTCTATGCTCTGTGTAAGGACAACTATTCACTATGTAAACTTGTTGTGGTTTCTTCTGCTCATTTTGAGATGATCTATGTTGACACATGTGTCAGGACTGGGTAGATTTTTGTTAGTTCTGGTTTGCATTTTATTATAGGAATGGTTTGCAGCTTGTTCATCAGCTTCCCAAGAGGGCATTTAGGGACTAGCAGTGATAAAATTACTACAAACATTCCTATAAAACATTTTTGTGAGCATATATTTTTATTTCCCTTGACTAAATAGCAAGAAATAAAATTTTAAGGTCTTAAAGAGGTTACATTTTTGACTTTGGAAAAGCTAGTTTCCAAAGTGATAATAAAATTTTCGCTCCCACCACCTAAGTAGGAAAGCAGTGCTCCTTTTATTTATTTATTTGTCAATTCAACAATGTCAGCTTAATTGTTCCCCGTTCTGGTGTGTTCAAAGTGATAATCCACTACTAAATTAGAACTGATTTTTCTCTTTGTGTTAACTACAATGACTCTGACACTATTTTTATGTGTTTACTGACCATTTATTTGTCTTCTGAGAAGTATTTTCTTCATTTTGTTTGGTTATTTTCTGTTGATCTTGGGGTTGCAGGAATTCTTTTTGCATTCAGTGTGAAAGCTGTTTGCTACACCTATGTCCAATGAATGTTTTCTTCGAGCCATGACTTGCATATTTATTTCTTTAGTGACTTTTTTC
Source organism: Peromyscus nudipes (assembly GCA_902168325.1). Lineage (NCBI taxonomy): Eukaryota > Metazoa > Chordata > Mammalia > Rodentia > Cricetidae > Peromyscus > Peromyscus nudipes. The sequence goes on from CABHPH010150491.1 coordinate 9,913, forward strand.
AGTGGTCTCATTTGAAAAAGTTTGATTTTAATGAAGTTAGATTTATCAACTTTTATGACTAGTGTATTTGAAAACTTTGTGGCTACACTGTGGTCACAAAGTATTTTCTTGTATCTTATTTTATAAATCAAAGCTATTTGTCATTTATTGATAGGTCTTTGACTTACCCTGCTTTAACTTTTTATATGTATTATAGCATAGGGGAGAAAACTTTTCTTTTTTTTCCCAACATAATATTTTTATTGATTCTTTGGGAATTTCACACAATACACCCCAATCACACTCACTTCCCATTTCTCCCAGGTCTACTCTCCCATCCTTGTGTGCTCCCTCCCCCCCAAAATACATCAAATACAATTTGTGTTGTCCATATACTCATTAGAGCATGGTCAAACTACCAGTGGCCTGCCCCTTAAAGGTAACTGAGTCCTTTCCCGTTCTCCACCAGAAGCCTTCAACTGTGAAGAGCTACACACTTCAGCATCTTTATCATTATTTTTAAGGAGTCTTTTCAATAGCTTTCTGTCTAGACTGTTTCTTCTTTTTGGGGTGTGGGGGCAGGGAGAGGTTGTTGCAGAAGCCTTCAATGGCTCTCATTATCAACTATGTCTTCATGATGTTCACTGTAGAGTTTACATATCAGTATTTGAGAGTTCCACGGCGATACATGGAAAGCACACACACAATTTTAATGTATGACATATGAAAAATAAATATAAGCTATAATGGATTGCTAGTTATTCTGGATTAGGAAGATGTGCATAACTAAGATTTTCTTAAAAATTGAGCATTGAGATGCTAACATTTCTTTTTTACTATCTACCAAATGTTCAGCAAATGTTTACTGTTTGTGAGCTGAAGGCCCATTATCATTGATTATTTTTGTGCTTTTCCACTTACTAATGTCTCTTTAGTCCCGTGAGTTTGCATGTGATTTGTTACTGCAATGCAATCATGTGGACAATACCATTTTTTTTTTGTCGTTGTTCTGTTAATAACATTTCTTTGTCGTGCTCTCTCGGCAAATAATTTCTCTTACACATATTCTAAAGTTGTCTTTTCTCTCTCTGAGATTGTTTTCCTTTGCCAGCTCCTGCTGTGCTGTAATAACAATCTTAGCAAATAAGGTTTTATCTCAGAAGACTGGATAGTCACTTAAAAAAAACAACAAATCAAGTAAAAAGTTTCTTGTGGGAAGTTTCACTCATTTTCTTCTCTTAACAAAAGTTGACAAGACCTTGATTTTAACTAGGAACTAATTCCTGCATTAAAAGAGTGATTTAATATTGGAAGATATCTATATTTAAAAATGTTTATAATAATATTTTATAACTTTTTTTCATTTTTTTCTGGAACAGATTCTATTCTAATATTTCTAGATGATTTAAACTTGACTAACACTATGCCAAGTCCACCCAGCTGCTGCTTTGCACGGACAAAGACCTACCTCCACCTAGCCTACCTCTGGGGAAGTCAGTACTCCTCAGACATGTTACATCGTTCCATTTCAGTTAGCCTCCCTCATTTCATGTTCTGTCACAAGATGAGTCTTTTGGAGCATCGCTCTGCCTCCTTCCCTCTTTCTCTCTCTCCTTCCCTCACTCCCTCTCTCCTTCCTTCCCCCTCCCTTCTTTCTCTCTTCCCCCTAACTTCTTCCCTCTCTCTCCTCTCCTCTCCTCTCCTCTCCTCTCCTCTCCTCTCCTCTCCTCTCCTCTCCTCTCCTCTCCTCTCCTCTTCTCTTCTCTTTTTTCCTCCTTCCCCTTTTCCTCTTTTTCCCCTATTATCTTTCTTTTTTCTTTTCTGAGTCTGTTGGAAGATACCAGATGGCCTGTGAAACAGAATCTGAATCTCCTATAAGCCAATAATGTCTCTATTTCAGCAGCATGTTCTCCTAGCCCTGTCTCTGGGCTCCTGAACTTTGAAGGACATCTTTCTTTCCATGGTTTCCCTGTCCTCGTGTAGTGTTTACCAGTGATTATAACCTTTTTTTACTCATACTTTGCTTGGGTTTCTCTCTCTTCTGCAGCTTATTTAAATCTAAGGACAGTTCCACTGTGACCAGAGCCTTGCCTCCTTCTCTGGAGCCTGTCTTGTTTACTAGATTCAGTCATCTGCTTGCCTTCTGCCTTTTCCTAGCACAAGAAACACTACCTGGCAGCACTGCAAGTTGTTATGGATTGGATATGAAATGTTTAGGTAAAGGCTCTGGTGTCAATGGCTTGTTCTTTGGTGTAGGCAGGACTCAGAAGTGGGGCTTTGGGGAAAATGGCTGGACTGTGTTTTTGCCAATGAATTAATTCTTTAATTCGTGGATTTATAATTTGATGGTATTATTGGGTGATGATGGAAAAGTTCAAGGTAGGGCCTGATTGGGAAAAGTAGGTCACGGGGGTATGTCCTTGGTGCCATATATTTTACCGAGACCCTCTTTGTCTTGTTCTTCTCTACTTCATGGTCACTATGAACTGAGTGACATTGCTCCACCATGCCTTTCTGTCAGGAGGCTCTGCCTCACATCACACTGAGAAACACGAAGCCACCTAACCATGAACTGATGTTTCTGAAACTATGAGCCACAGCAAACCTTTCCTACCTGAAGCTGACTTTCTACCTGCAGTTTTTGGCTGCAGCCAAGAAGCTAACCAGCACGCCATTCACCCTTAAAGCGACATTGCCAGTCTCCGCTAGTCTGAATTCATGCCATCAGTGTCCTTGACATTCACCAACTCCTGGAACTCTTTTCTGCTTTCCACAAATGCTCAACCCAACCTTCAGCAAGTTGTTAACTGTGACAGTTTCAGGAATTCTGTATTCACCATCTACTTCAACCTCAAAATTTACCAAGTAAATTACCCATCATTTACCCTCTTTTTCTTATCTTGAAGTAAATGTAGCATTGTTTTTCGTCACTTACCTTCTATTTGAAGTAGGGGCTTCATTTCTACCTTTCACCCGCCATACACTTAATTTGAACTCATTGTTTCTTATTCTTCCTTTATGCCACTGCAATTTATATTTAGTCCTTTCTCTAACAAGAGAATTGCTCCAAGGTCTTAGGAAACTTCATGCCCTCAGCCTGGTTTTCTTCTCATTTTTCTTGACTGGGATGTAGGACTTATCATTGCTAATCACTTTTCTGTGAAATGCTCTCCATTCCTTGTTTTTATGACACTCCAGAGACCCATAATTTACTTAAGCTCTTCTTGATAAAATGTAGCAACTGTTAGGCATCACCTCCATTTCTAACAAACCACCTACCAGTGTGGAAAGGGGCGTTCATCCTTAAACAGCTGCCTTTACAACTATTAAACCATTCTATTTTAAAAACACTGAACCTAATTTTATTTATATACTAAAAATTTAGATAGAGTACAATTAAATGGACAATTACTAAGCATGTGTATTAGGAAGCCATTGTATAAAATGTTTATCAAGAAGATTAGCTTAATAACTTTGTGCCTTGTCCCAGTTTCTAAAGGAGAAAATGAAGTCATTGTATTAGGTACACATACAAGGGACTCTGAGAAATACTCAGATTAGAGACAGAATTTGGAGATCCAGGAGGATCCTAAAGTTTCTGCCAAATCAGACTTGTTGAGACGGATCACATCTAAGATAAAAAGATGGGAGCCAAAGTGATAGTTTTTTTGCTTAATTTGGCATTCAAAAAAAGTTTATGAGGGTCAGTGACATGACTCAGTGGCTAAGAGCACTCATTGCTCAGGCCTAATAACCTGAATTTAATCCTTTTGATCTCACAATGGTAGAAGAGAACTGAATCCTGAGGATTATCTTCTGTCTGTATTGTAGCATGCTAGTGTGCATGTGCGTGCACACACACACACACACACACACACACACAAATAAAAATTAAAAAAATTGACAATTTAATAATGCATTTATATGTAATTGGGAAACAATGATGGTCTATATAAGTGGAAAAAGGGTAAAGCTTTGATCTATGTATATGTAATGGAAAGATTAATTTAAGCTAACTGGCATATACATCATCTCACCAACATGTCTTATCAAATAATAAGTACATAACATATGCATTCTTTCAGCAATGTGTTATTACAAACTGTGTTCACCATGCAATGAGATAAAAAGTAGACATTCCATGCAAATGGAAACCAAAAGAGAGAAGAGTAGTTATATACTTATAAAACAAAACAGACTTTAAGTAGAAAACTGTTTAAACAATAAGCAAAACCAGACATTAATTCATTAATAAATTAATAACAGTTAAAGGACAGGTTTACCTAACATTCTAGCAACTGAATTATATAGAGAAAATATTAATGGACATAAAAGGAGGGCTAGATTATAATTCAGTAATAGTAGGAGACTTTGATATCCCACTTCCAACACTAGACAGACCAACAACGTAGGAAACATTGGGCTTAAAAAATACGTTTTGGGGGCTGGAGAGATGGCTAAGAGGTTAAGAAGACTGGCTGTTCTTCCAGAGGTCCTGAGTTCAATTCTCAACAACCATATGGTGGCTTACAACCATCAGTAATGAGATCTGGCTCCCTCTTCTGGCCTGTAGGGATACGTGCAAACAGAACACTGTATACATAATAAATAAATAAATAAATCTTTTAAAAAATATGTTTTGGTGACTATTCAAAGAATTCATTATCTGAGTCTAAGATATTATTATGCCTTGACCACTTGAAGAGCCAAAATACAAAAGCATATGAGATCAAAACTATTGTGTTCCGGGCTGGGAAATGGTTCAGCTCAGCACTAAACCACTTGACTTACAAGTGTGAGGGTCAGAGTTCACCAATACCCATGTAAATGCTTTCTGGCCATGTCTACATGCTTGTGATGTCAGTTCTCAATAGGCAGAGCTAGGAAACCCCTGGAACAAGTTCACTAGGTAGACTAGCTGAAACAGTGAGTTCTAGGTTCAATTGAAAGGCAATAGATAAAGTGCAGCAGAGTGATAAAAACAAAACAAAACAAAACACAAAAAACCCTCCCAATGTCAGCTGTGGGCCTCCACAAGCTTGTGTACATACTGCACTCAGACCTTCTACCAACATACATGCATCCACATTCACACACACACACACACACACACACACACACACACACACACACCAAACAAATAACAACAAAAATAAACCCCAACCTTTAGCATGTTGTTTTTCAGAGACAAAGTTTAAGTGATGTATAAGCAGCTGCTGCGTAGTAAATATGTGTACTGAGAAAAAAAGAATTTATTTTATTTCCTTCCTATATTTTCCTATCATGGGCAACACAGGGTCTTGCTATGGAATCCAGGCTTGCTTTAAACATGAGATCCTTCAGCCTTACAAGTGCTGGGACCACAGGCATGTACCACTGTATCTAGTTTATACTATAATTCTTAACCATCTTTATCAGTTTCAGGCAAATTTTATAAACCTCCCTTTTCAGAGGTAACATGGCCAAGGTCACTCAGCTAGATGATGCAATAGGCTTCCAGCTCTAGTTGTCACCTTGCAATCATCTTGCAATTCCCTTTCCTCATACTATATAAGGCTCTCTGCTCGAGAGCAGGAAAGCTGAGCTCCAGCCCCACTTGTCTGTGACTTGGTTATGCAATAACAATGAGTCACTTACTATCTCCCAGATTCAGTTTAGTCTTCTGTAACAGAGAGAGGAGACAGGCAGGATAAGAAGGAGAAAACCAGACCTGAACTTTTGGCTTTCTGTAGGCAAATGACATGGTTTCTTCAACAAACAAATGTCATAAGTATAAAGGAATGGAGACAGGGGACTGTTGTAGGTTAATAGACACAGCTGGACATTGTATGGGCAGATTCCGGGGCTGTTATTTAAGCCATTGTTATTTAAACAATGATAAAAATGAGAAAAATCATGAGGTTTGGACATGAACAGGCTATTTGATGAAAGCAAGCAATTGATGGTGATGCTGGAGTATGAAATGTTATAGGGAGAGTGCCATGTGCTAATGGTATATACTGAAGGGTAAAGTAAGAAAGTGAAGTTATATTCATTTTAAAATAATGGTATAGTCAGGGGAAGTAAAATGCCCACATTCACAACAATACTTGGGAAGCAGAGGAAAGAGTACTGTGATTTTGAGGGTGACCCAGGATGCACAGTGAGTTCTAGGCCACTGTGGGCTACACAGTGAGTCTTTGTCTAAATTAATTAATTAAAAAATTCAAAACTCTTACAAAACTACAAAACTCTCTCATGCAGAACCGTGAGAAGTGAGTGGAACACTAGTGATATCAAAGTTGACTAGTGGACTCATGGGAGCTAATTAAATGCACTTTTCTCCTTCATTGTATATTTTTAATTTCCCTCAATTAAAAGGAAGAAAAGAAGAGGGAGTGTTGATCATTTCACAGGTGCATATCTATCCCCAAACTTAAAAAATTATATACATTCAACACACACAGATTTTTGTATGTTGACAGTATCTCTTTAAAGTGATTTATTTTGAAAAAAAGAGGAGAGAAAAAAATAAGATGAGGCAAATGTCATCAAGTTCATGCTCATGTGTAGCTTAAAAACCACACGGTATATCATGATCAGGATACATTTTACTTTTTAAATTAAAAATGTCAGACCCTGAAGAACAATTAGATGTTTAAAAGCTTACCCTGAGCAATCTATGACCCTGGTCTGTCTACACTCTCAGTTTCATACCTGCATTGTCTCTGCCACATTAACTTGTATGGACTCTTCTGTGAAGGAACGAAGCACCCATGAAGCTGAGAGTCTCTTTATTCACCCCACTGATTTTGCTAGGAAAATAATATGCATTTCTAAAGTATATTAAAATATTTTTCCCAATATATAATACGAGTTTTCATTTTTTTACTCATTTAAATTTGAAATAAAGAAAAATACATTGCAGAAACCATGGTGAGAAAATTTGCAATTTATATCATATAACATGCTTCTTACACCCTATGACTAAGAGAATGAATTATATTTATTTATGATAAGTTTTGACTGAGAATTTCATATATGCATATGACTTCTCTCCCAACTCTTCCTCTGCCCTCCAACCATTTCCCCTTCCAACTTCATGTGCTCTGTTTGAAACCCACAGAGTCCATGTAGTTGTGCCTGCACGCATATAGGTGTAGGGCCATCTATTGGAGCATGAGCAGCCTCTCCAAAACCACAGACCTGAAAAAAACTGACTCTCCCTCCCCCAGCAGCCAGCCATTGCCAATAGCTCCTCAGCTAGGGATGGGACTTCATGGACCCCTCCCCGATCCATGCTGGAAATTTGGGCTGGCTTGATCTTGTGCAGATTTTGTACATGCAGTCACAGCCACTGTGTGTTCATGTGCAAAACAGCCCTGTCATGTCTGACAAATACTGTCTCAATGCAGATGTCTACCACTGCTGGATCTTGCATTCTTTCTGCTCTCTCTTCAGTGATTATCCTGAACCTGGGGGAGGGGGGCATGTTATATAGATGCCCTTTTTAAAGCAGACTGTTATTTGCTGTATATTGATTGGTTGCAGTTCTCTGTGTTAATTGGCATGTACTACAAATCAGAGCTTCTCTGATTAAGATTGAGAGGTACAGTGATGTATAGGTAAAAATATAAGAACTTAAGTTTGAATCTATGCCTATATAGCAGAATAATTCTATTAGGTTCTACCCTAGGATCTATGGGTTTGGGCCCAGTTGATAATACCAAACATAAGTTCCATCTTGTACATCAGGTTTTAAATCAAATTAGAAAGTAGTTGGTTACTCACTCCCACAATAGTCATTTCCATGTTGAGCCAGTGGGAATATTTGCCAGGCCACTCATTATTATAACTTGCAGGATTCATAGCTGAGTAAGACTGTTGATTACTTTTCTCCCATGGAAGCAGGCACAGAACCTTCCAGTGCTGCAAAAGCTAGCCAAAATGGAGGAAGTTTCAAAATCAGTACCAACTAGAGGAACCCAGACCCAGAAAGACTTGGGCCACATGTCCTCTTTCATATGTGGATGCTACCTTTAAATTTTTAGAACAATGTGTTTAATCTTTAACCCAGAGAAGCCAGAAAACCATGTGCCATAGGGGCATTTGAAACGAAGTGGTATATAATGTAGATGGTGTGAAAGGGGAAAGGGAGGATTAAATTGGATGGAGGATGAGGGGCAGGATAGGAGTGTGGAAGGATAACTAATATTAATACATAAAATGACTTTAAACCCTAGACCCAGGACCATGCCAGCACCAAACACTATAGGCTATCAGTGCCTGCTTCAGATTATCTTTTTGGGAGTTGTTGGTCACTGGGGTCCCACAGACTCCCCCAAACATTGTAGGGTCTTGCCATTGTTCTTAATAACCCTCTAGAAATTGATAAAATCCCATTGCTGAAGAAACTGCATGCTTGAGTCATGGAGTAAATTTTCTTACATCTAATTCTAGTCATAATAGAAAGAGTTACAAAAATTGAAATAAATTATTTGACCTTAAAGAGACTTAATATTATATTCACATTCCATATACACTTTTGTCTTTCCCACATGACTCTTAAATTATAGGAAACAATAAAACAAACTTTCTTATTTTTATAACTTACAAATACTATAAATTTTAAATATTTTAACTCAAAGTAGCAAAGAAGCTTTTTTTTTTGCCTTGGTGACCAGTGATAATGTGAAGAAAGATGGTCACAAACACTTGAAAATTGCTTTTATTGTTTGTAGTGTTTTGTCAAGATTTATGGCTATCTTGTCATATAATAAAGCTCACAAATGGCTTAATGTGAGCTTTCGGCAATGATGCTCAGTCTGTTTATTTCTGGACCACTCTGGTTGCTCAAAGATCTACTCTCTTAGCTACATATTAACCATGACTGCCAAGTTAACTAGTCAAAACATTTCACAATTGAACATTAGTGGACTCAAGAACATGAGTCGAAGCAAATAAAGATGCCATAGTAACCCAAAGAGTCTCGGGAAATGGTCCATTATTAAAGGAAAAGAGAACATTCCAAATAAAGCTTCACATAAATAGACTGGCATGTCATGTTCATAACGTCTACTAACTTGAAATGAACTTGTAATTTCTTATTCTCCACATCCTTATCATAATCATAGTAATTTAAAAACTCTATTAATACTGAACTCCTTTTTAAAAATATAGAACAATAGGTTTTTAAATTAAAGGGTGTAAGGTATAAGATTGTTTTATGAGAATACACTAAGGAGGGCCCTAAGATAATTATTATATAGACATGGTTTAGGGTGATTAAAGCTATGTCATAAGTTTTATGAGAAACAATAGGCAAATCACAGCTAATAGATGAGTGCAGTTTCAGATTTGGTTGTAGCAAAAATGTCATTTCACCTTCAAAACTGAGAGAAACACACTCCTCATTCTGTCTATTTTTTAAAGATCAGATTTTTACTTGTGTGAGTCAACCTCCAATCTGCAAATTAGTTGCACGAATTTTAATCATTTTGTGTCTGCAACAAACTCCTTAACTCTTAAACTTTTGGAATTGTCTCTGCAGAAATTTGAAAATATCAAAATATCATATGACACACAAGGAATTATTAAACTTTCAAAACTGCTCTGGGAAAGTGGTTTTATGGAAGTCTACTCCTATACTATAATCACAGTGTCTTACAGTTCATGTCCATCTTTCAACAGCATGTCACTAAATGTAACTGTTTATCGCCACATGAATGTCTCTTAGCACTTAGGAAACACATTCCTGCCCCTGTGGTAACTAGAACATCTTTCAACATCTGGCAGGGAGACAGGTGGGGGTGTGGTAAACAGCAGAGACTAGTACCACTGATTTCCATAGCTATTGAATACAAAGCTGAGTGGTGCTCCTCTGTGGTTAGTTCTGTGCATCTCTTCAGAGTTTGACTTCAATCATATGGAGAATAATGGAAAATGAGAACAGATTTCTAATACATTTGCTGAAACATATTTCTTTCTCATAATTCCAATGCAAATGGTTCTAGGATGGATCAGAATGTCTTCAAAAAGAGAAACAAAGAAGTTCAAACATGATTAATTCTGTTACTGAGAGTCAAGACCCTGATGGGAATAAAGAAAACAGAATGAAATGAAGAAGGAGGAGAGAATGAGCAGAGATTTGCAGCCAAGAATAGCCTACAACTCTTCACTGCCCTTCATTTTATAATTGGTCAACATTGCATTTGAGAAGCTGATTGAATTTTGTTAATATCAGTAATATATTTATATCAAATTAAATATATAAACTTCCAATCATGCCAGCACAAAGTGAGCTGAGAACAAAGTCATCCTTAATTTCATGAACACATGAGGAAACAGCTAACATGTGAATAATCCATTAGTTTAAAGGTTAGTCTATAAAAGGGAATCATGCATATTCATTGTGACCCATATGTGGGGTGATTTTTCCTGCTCTTGTGTTTGCTCTTATCTCAGTTTGTACCCCCATCCCTGCATAATTACTGGGTGTTCTACTTCACTCTCAGTATGTTGTGGTTTGCAAGATGAAGATGACAAAGTCAAGTCATTACCATACACTGAAGTTATAATGATAGAGACTTTTTTTCAGAGTTAGGAAGAACTTTCCATGTGTTAACTTTGTCTAGCCAATGGAAACATGGAGGTCTTAAAATAGCTATCGAGAAATCTAAGAGTTAAGAGTTTTTAGAGAGAGAGACCCCCTGGATAATGATTGTTTAATTATGTGAGTATCAATATCTGGCTGTTTTAGATTAAAAACAAGTCAGTCTCATACGGTTTAACCTAATATAGTAATTACCAGCACTCTGAATCGTGTGTGTGTGTGTGTGTGTGTGTGTGTGTGTTTTAAAGACCACATTCTTTATGAAGTAAGTAGCAGATGATTCTTTTCATTTAAAATCAAAAACATAAATTAACATTTGTTATTACATAGGATAATACATAATACATAACACATAATCAGGGGGATAGAAATGAAAGCCAAGAGAAAGTTGGGCACATTTTGGTGTCAGGCTGTCCTGAAACATCAGAGCTCTATGTATAAGCACTTCTTGTAAGGAGTGAGATTCCTAAAAGAAATTTCAGAGTTATGTATGAGCACTTCTGGTAAGGGGCAAGATTCCTAAAAAAGAACTCAGAGTAAGCTTTTGCTTAAAAAAAACAACTACAGAATGTTCTAATATAGTTTGGCAGTACTGGAAAAGCTGTGATAGGTTAAACCATGACTGATAACACTTAAGTTATGGAAAATCTTGTGTTATTGATTTGTAAGATTGCATCCTAACAATGCTTTTTTCAAATAGATGATAGGTACCTAGCCTGAGCTCTTATCACATGGAAAATTCCACTGAGGCAATGGTAACTTCCAGGTATATTAATAACCAAAAATTCTTGAGAATCAAAGCAAAGAAAGATTCACAAACCCAAAATAAAGTGTTTGAATCATGTCTTTTATTGGACTGAATAAAAATATAAAGTAAGAACTAAAAGAGAAAAGATAAGGAGATGTTACCATCTCTGGAATAGGGTGTAAGAGGGGCTGAAGGACCACACCTCCTGAATCTTGTATTGAACATGTTTATACATGCTGCCTGTCTTTCTCAGCCACATCAACTCCCACAACTGAAGGGAGGTTATGGGCACTAGAGTCAGGTTAAAGAAAGAGACTCCAGGAAGGAAGCTACTTGGAGCCAACCCGTTCTTGCTCTATTGATGACATTTAGGAGCGGGACTTGGCTAAGGGCTTGCATATCTGATGAGAGCTTTGCCTTTCTATGCACACATAAGCAGACTCTAAGTTGGACCATGAAACATATGCATCATGAGTGACTGAATGATACTCTTGTCAGTCTGGAGATGCTATGCTTATCATGACCATAGCTTTCTAATTTCATGATTTTCATGTATTCTACAAGAAAACTCTAAGACAGTTATCTCCATGTAGTGATAAGAAATGACCTGAAAACCACTGACATATAGGAATATTTACTTAAGCACTCAACTTATGAATTCTATTAAAAATTCCATAAAAATTTTATTTTAAAATACAAAATGCTACATTGTTGGGAGTTGAAAATAAAATTGTTACCAGAATTGTAGGTAATAGATGAGTACACTGTTTCAAAACATGCAACACAGGCAGATACTCCTAACAAAAATACTATTGGTAGAAATTTGCTGAAAATCACATTTCAAGCCTAAAGTGAATAAAGCAAAGTAAAAATGTCTTCACTGATTAAAAAAACCAAAACTGTAGTTTAAGTAAAGTTTCATCCAAAGTCATATTATTTTATTCATTCACCAGACAACATCCATGATTCATCTTTATAACAAATATGACTTAAAACCAGATAGAATGCTAATAGCCAGGACACAGTACTGTGTAATATTTAGTGTTCATGATTAGATAATTTAGCCCTGTAAAGAAGACAGAAAAAAGCATCAGTTACAATTCAGCTCCACTTTTTGAAGGGGTCTATTCTGTAGAGGCCTACGACGGATATCTGAAGGCACTCGGAGAGTTGTCAGACAATGTGACATTGTACACATTTGCTGTGGATATCACTCTGTATCAATAAAGCGCTGATTGGCCAGTAGCCAGACAGGAAGTATAGGCGGGACTAACAGAGAGGAGAATTGAGGGAACAGGAAGGTAAAGGAGAGACTGGCTGGAGCCGCGGCCAGGAGAAGGAAGATGTAAGGTACCGGTAACCCACGAGCCACGTGGCAAAGTAGAGATTATTAGAAATGGGCTAAATATAAGAGTAAGAGCTAGACAATGATAGGCCTGAGCTAATGGCCAAGCAGTTTAAATAATGTAAGCGTCTGTGTGTTTATTTTATAAATGGGCTCGGAGACTGGCGGGACTTGGGAGCTGGAGACTGGCGGGTGGCAGAGATTTGTCCTGACTGTGGGCCCGGCAGGAAAACTCTAGCTACACACATTAGATTTTCAATGGCCTCTATGCCAGAAATGAATGTTAGAACTAGTTCCTGGGGCTGAAGAGGAGGGCCTGAGTGATTCCAAGGAGTCTGCCTGGCAGTTGGAAAGATAACTCAGGGAGACAGGGATGGAAAGGCGTGGGACAATATTGATTAGTACCACAAAATTGCCCAGTGGGTTGCCACAATAGCAATCTAAAAGTTCTGTTATGTAAGAAGAACTTTAAGAATCTTTAAGATTGTTAGAGAGCTATTGAAGATTAGATGGTACCACCTAGTTTCAAAAGAGCCCAGCTCGTGGTTCTCTTTACCCTACCACTGGCATACACAAGATTCTGACTAATACCATACACATCTGTGAAATAACTCTTAGCTTACACTTAGATTCTGCAAGTATGTGTTAATTTTTTCATTAAGTTTATTACATCAGAAAAAGTTTTACAAAGCTTAGACCCTGTTACAATTTTAAGACTGTCAAAAGTCATATATACTTGTGATATGAAACTTGTACATTTTATTAATAACACTAGAATTAACACCCCTGTTGCTTCCTGTTAAGACAAAGAGACAATTATTCACTGGTACAAAATGCTGGCACTCATTGGCTATATCAGTTGATTCCAAAGTCATGTTCCTACATTCACTTCTGGATGAGATGAATGCTCTTCCTCTCTCTCCCATTTACAGAACTCATCATGAGCTGTCTCATATCATCACTGTGTGAGTCCGTCAGAGCTCCATGCTTCTAGAATCCTGTACCCAGTGTGCCTGTCACAGTTG
>CABHPH010150492.1:0-37022 GCA_902168325.1 Peromyscus nudipes
TGGTGACAGCAGCTTGATTTAACAATAACCTTCTGGAATTGTTAGCATGCTCTTATTTAGTGAGCAGCGCTTGGGAATAGGGTCAGTTAGCACACATTTACTCTGGCTTAGTTCCATTAGGCAATAATAAAAATTAATAACAGTTAAGTCAAACTGAAAGCCTGAGTCTATTTGACAGTATCAATCAAAGTGCCCTGACTCAGAGGTTTTTATTTCTAATGTTGTGATCTCTAGGGAACTGTATGATCCATAGGCACTCAGAGAGGCAGTGGCTAAAGGATTATTGCCTTCCAGTGCCCAGCCTGATGGCTTCTTACATCTATCAAGTTAAATATAGTCTGCTTTCTTCACCTTGCTCACCAACGCGACATTTATCAAGTCTCATACAGGTTGTAGGAGAGATGACAAGATCACGTTAGTAATACTGTCCCGAAGTTGACAAGAATGATGAAATCTAACTTTCGATTTGTTGTTACTTAGCACTTGGATGAGTGTTTACCAACACACACACACACACACACACACACAAGATACCTGGAGAATGTACATTTAAGAAAAAAAGGTTTTGCCTTAAGTGGCTTGTGCTTTGAAATATTGGTGTGAGAGAGAACTCATAAATATAATCTCATATTTCCATAAGAATGATGACACCTTCTTTAATCAACTGTGAATGGCTTACCCCAACAGAGGCATTACCACCTTAGACATAGGCATTGATTAAATCCTGTAGCTCTATGGCCAATCATATAAAACTGTGTTTAGAGTCAGAGTCAAGCATTGCTCAGAATTCTTACCTCATCATCTCTGCCTGTAGCAATGCATCAAATTAACAGCTTTGCCAGGAGAACAGAATGGAGGACTCTTGTCCTGTATCTTCCCCCATTCCTTCTCTCACTGCCTCTTGTCTTTTGAGCAAGTGGCAAGGCCATACTGTGCTGCCCAGGCTGGGCTTGAACTTGTGACCTTCCTGCCTTAGCCTTCCGAGTATTGGGATGACAGATTAGTGCCACCATGCCCAGGTAAAAAGAACTTTACTGAGGACAATTTTTTAGCTGTTGGGTTCTCAGGCAGCTTCTACTGGGGGCTCTGACTTGATGGTATACTGTCCCAGTTGGCTTTCTGTTGTTGTGACAAACACCATGACCAAAAGCAACTTGGAGAAGAGAGGGATTATTTCATCTCATTGTCCATCATTGAGGAACACCAAGGCAGGAACTCAAGGCAGGTGCTTCATGCAGAAAACACAGAGAAACACTACTTACTAGCTTTCCCCCAGGTCCATGTCCAGCTACCTTTCTTATACAACCCAGGCCCATGTGCCTAGGAATTGTGCCACCCACAGTGGGCTGGGCATTTCTACATCCATTAGCAATTAAGAAAATGCCCTACCGATGTGCCCACAGGCCATGCTGATGGGAGCAATTCCTTGTTGAGTTTCCCTCTTCCCAGGTGTGTCTAGTTGACAACCAAGATTAGCCATCTCATATACAAAACTTTTCTGCTATTTACATGGACTCTTTATCTTTTGATCTGCCATTAGGTAGTTGTTTTACCCAAAGCAAACGACACTGGCCCCTGTAATCTCAGCACTAGGGAGGCTGAAGCAGTAGGATTAAGAGTTTGTGGTCTGCTTGGGCTACATAGTAAAATCTTGTCTCAATAATGAGACAAACTACAGAAAAAATTTCCACTGGACATAGTGATGCTTGGCTTTGTGTGTAGTCTTGCAGATGATCCCACGTCTCCAAAGAAAGGCTTTATGTCCCACTCAAAGCCCATGTTTGTTCCTGGCTGTGTTCAGTGGTCTGCCCCACACCCAATTTTAGTTTATCGTTAGAGGAATCCATTGATTACATTATGGGATTTGTTTTAAGCAAGTTATTATCACATAGGTCCAATCCTCAAGGTAGGCTATGTACTTCCCCAAATATTAGAGCATTTTTGGAATTCTCTTCAGAGGGTTTTCCTGCCACACAAGAGAATGAACAACTGTCCTGTATTGAGGGATCCCATCTCTGTTTGCCTCATCCAGTCCCTCATTCCTTCTGTTACTCGGATGAGCCTCATTCAGCTTTACCCTGAATTCTTGGCCACTTGGGATGACTATTCATGAGCCCAGGAAGAAACCGACACCATCTTTGGACACCTCTGGAATGTACAAGCAAAACAAAACATAGCAAGATGCTTTCTGGGAATGAAGTTGACCTTTGTCTATGAATGAGCCCAAATTAGAGAATCAAGTGAACCCATCTCCTCCACGAACCTGAACTCTGCTGTTCTAAAAGCCTTGGGTCTGTTAACTGCCACAGGTTTCTTCCAGCTCCTCATGTTTTACCCCCCAGGAAGCTGACATGGAGTTTTCTTCTGTCTGCATCTCCTCTTGCCCTCTCCAGGAAAGCATTGCAGCTTATAATTCTGAATTTTTATCATTTCTTAGTCCACAGCCAAATGGAGGTTATACATTCTTCATGCCTGAAAGGGTTTCCTTTACTTATTGTGCTTATTTTTCCATCAACATCCTTTAAATATTGGACAGCAGACATTTAATATAGAAGCAAAAAAGTAAATGTTGATACTAATAAATAAAACCTTGAGAACTGCCTTTCTGTCTTCAAACTCTATGTACATCCCAGCATTCTGGAGACAGAGGCAGGTGGATCTCTGTGAGTTCAAGGCCAACCTGGTCTACAGAGCAAGTTCTAGGACAGCCAGAGCCACACAGAGAAACCCTATCTCAAAACAAAACAAAACAAAACAAAACAAAACAACAAAACAAAACTCCATGTACAAAATTAATGAGATCTTTTAAAAACTGTATGAAGGGCTTTCACTTAGTCAACTTGAACTTCTGGTTGCACTCTTAAAGGCTCTTTTGTAGGGTAATTTCCATGAGGTCAACAGTTGTATCTACCTTAGCTTTCTATTGTATATCCTGTGCTTAGAATAACATTTGGCACACAAAAGCTCATAGTGACTCCACCATTTGCCCTGAGGCTCTTTCAAGAAGGTCAAAGACGTCGATAACATTGGTTTTTGAAGTATGCGGTGTGGAGCACGGCCAGGCGGGGCAGAGTCCACAGCTATTCCTGCATCTGAGTCACTGGAAACTTACACTGTCATTGGACATATGCTCAGGACAACTGAAGTTGGGAGATGTCTAATGTGTCCATATAGGGGGAAGTAAGCTGGGAGATTTCCATTTTTATAACATGTTAATTAGACATGGACTTCATGCTTTTGCCTAGAACATTTTAAAATGCTTCTGATTGGAAACCACATCCTGTCCAAACATTTGAGAAAACAGATATAATTTTCTTTCCTGTTTAGCAACCATCTGACCAGTTGGATGAAAAGAATTGCTCTGGTGTTTTTGGCACCGTAAAAGAATACTATTTGTTAGTATGCATTGTTATATTCGATGCTGCATGAAAAATAAAACCAGAAGTTCTAGGCTTAAGCAACACAGTTGCCCAGTTGAGCAAGCGTAGCACCAAGGGAATAGAAGGGTCTCCAAACACAAGTTCTCTGGCAGGAAGCACATGAAGAATGGTAACTTATCAACACAACTAGTTAGGATTTCAGGACCATGACAAGGCATTGCCATGTGCTACCA
Organism: Peromyscus nudipes; assembly: GCA_902168325.1. Lineage (NCBI taxonomy): Eukaryota > Metazoa > Chordata > Mammalia > Rodentia > Cricetidae > Peromyscus > Peromyscus nudipes. The sequence goes on from CABHPH010150492.1 coordinate 3,614, forward strand.
AAGGAGGTCAGAGCCTGTGGTCATCAGGTACTAAAGCAGAGTTTAAAGCCAACTAACCAAACAAAAATCTCCAGCTTGGTGACCTGTTGTAGAATATTATTTTAAGGTGTGTTACTTTTGTTTATGCTCCAGAACATTTGTCTAATGATGCAAAGATGTATTACATTTGTTCGATTAAATAAAATGCACCTGGAGGTCAGGAAGCTGAGTCAGCAGCTAACTGACAGGAAGTGGTAGGGAGGAGCCAGGTGGAGAAGGGCTTTTTGGGAGAATAGAGCAAGGAGAGGAGGTGAGTGACTTGCTAGTCAGCCTCTCTGAGGAGCAGAATTCCACCTTAACCTTTGAATCTTGAGTTCCTTAAAGGGACAGAGATTTCGATAAGTTTCCTTAGTAGCTTTGAAAGAGTCAGTGCCCGAGGGAACAGAATCGTCAGGCTGCATGTGGCCTTTGCAGCTGAACCACTGCTGTAGCTGAGGAGTTGCAGTTGCTGATAAGGACAGCCGCGGCTTAAGACGCAGCAACAGTATAAAAAAAGGACAACAGTGACCTTCTAATCAAATGTCTCTTTGGGGTAGGGGGGTAAAGGTATTAAGTGACCAGAGACCCTGATCCAGCTAGGACAGAAACAAACAAACAAACAAATGAAAAACAATGGCAACAAAACCAACCAGAATTTAAATTCAGTGCATTGCCCCAGAGCCCCATTACCCATTTTCTTCATGACCCTCTTCTCTGAATATTTATTCAGACCTTAACTGAGTGCTCATTTCTACAGTGGAATCAACATAGGCTATGTTAGAACAGCCAGGATAAGGCATACTTATCCTTCTTGTTGAGGCGTTTGGCCCTGAAAGGCTGGCCTTTTCAGTTCCACAGTGAGCCTTTGAAGTGAGCCTTAGAAATGGTCAGGACTCCCGTTTCCATTCTGAGCCAGTGTGGTGCTGCAGGCATCCCAGGCACCGTCGGCAGGAGAGGGAGACTTGGGTTTCACAGTGTAATTATTTTTGCTCAGGCCTTAAAGTAGTGCCAGTGAGCCAGGAACAAAGAGCAAGCTGGTCAGTGTGCGATGCAGATTTCTGTAGGGCATTTAGAAAAATGCGTGGGAAAGGATGGAACGAGAAATAAGGCATCTGAAGGTCTTCATAAACGCACAGAAGCAGGTTACGTCTTTGCCGGTAGCTGGAACAATTTTGGAGCCCACTAGTTCCCAAGGTTCCTAATTCAAATGCCAGGCAAAGTCAACACCTCCATGGTGCTCATTTACGTGTATCCCTGAAGAAATAAGATTTTTTCTTTCCTAGTCACTGTTGTTTTAGACAATAGTTAATGTACACTAAAAATTAAGCATGGCTAGCATGATGGTGCGGGCCTGTAGCCCTAGCACTCAGGAAGGAGACAGTAAATTGAAGGCTTATTTAGGCAACATAGTGAGAACCTGTCTCAAAACAACAATAACAACAACAAAAAGAGAAAGCAAAAACTTTTTGAGGCTGGGATGTGGCTCAATGGTAGACTGTGTGGTCATCATGCTCGAGACCCTGGATTTAATCCCGAGCACAGCTAAATAACTAGCTAATAAAACTTGTATTAAAGCACAACAAAACTAGAGAAAAGCGGGTGATGGAATTTCACAAGATGAATTAAATTATGTCACCCAAGCCAAGACACAGAACATTGTTGTGAACTCAACGTCAGTCACTTTTTAGCACATGCTCAATGACTCCAGTCTCATATCCCAAGTAAAGCAATACCCTGACTTAGTCACTCTTAGTTGTGCAAACTGAATGTTATTCAAATGAACGCCTACCACGCATATTTGTTAGTATACAATGTCTCTCAGTCAATATGCTTGTGTATGCTGTTACAGGTGGTTGGCTTGCTCACTCGCATTTTTACTTGGCAATTCTGCGTTGTGAATGAATCACTATTTGTCCATGAACTGTTTATGGACCTCTGAGTCTAGTCCTTTGCTTTCAGTTTTTCATTATTGGGAAATTTGTTTCTCTTAGCACTCTGGGGCATGTATTTTGGTCCATGTATGTACTCATTTGTAGTAGAATATTTAAAGATGTGTTACTTTTGTTCATGTTGCATTTGTTTAATTCTGTGAAGCTGTGTTATTGTGCCTGTTTAAAACACCTGATGGTCTAATAAAGAACTGGCCAATAGCAAGGCAGGAGAAAGGATAGGCGGGGCTGCCAGGCAGAGAGAATATGTAAAGGGAGAAATTAGGAAAGGGAGATTGAGGAGGAGCAGGACTCTAGGGGCCAGCCACCCACCTAAATAACCAGCAACAGAGTAATATTTACAGAAATAAGGGAATGGGAAAAGCCCAGAGGCAAAAGGTAGACAGGATAAGTTAAGTTAAGGAAAGCTGGCTAGAAACTAAGCTAAGCTAAGACTGGGCATTCATAATTAAGAATAAGCCTCCATGTGTGATTTATTTGGGAGCTGGGTGGTGGGCCCTCCAAAAAAGACCAAAGACCAATCAACAACACTCATTTACTTTTGTGGATATGCTCTGGAGTAAAGTTGATGACCACAGGGGAAGCCTGTTAGTGTTAATTATATGGCTATACTGTTCTCAATTCATTGTACTAATTTATATTACCACTAGTCTTTGGAAAATCTAATAGACAGCCTCTCTGATAGTGATATTTTGGTAGGTATGTGGTACCATTTCATTGTGGCTTTTCTTTTTTCTTTTTTTCTTTTTGATGTTAGATTTTTATTTTTCTTTTCCTTTTTAAAACTGCATTTTAAATGGAAATATAATTACATCACTTTCCCCTCCCTCTAGCCCTTCTCAGGTACCACTCCTCCAATCCCTCCCACCTCCCTCAAATTGATAGTCTCTTTTTCTTTTACTATTGTTACAAACATATGTATGTATATGTGTATGTGCGTATGTATGCACAAATATATAAATACAACCTGTTGCTGGACGTGTTGAAGTTATGATGCCTTTTAGGCATGTAAGGGGAGATAATAAAAATGTAGTTGAGGGGTCTGGCATGGTGGCTCATGCCTTTAATCCCAGTTAATACTCAGGAGGCAGAGGCTTGTTCAAGGCCTGCAGGAAGTAGATAGTGAGACCCTGGCTCAAAAATTGGGGTGGGGGGAATAAAAGGAAAGCTAGATAGGAATGTGTTCAAAAGAGGTATCATTTAAGACATAGTCTTGCCTCAAAGATTGAACTTGAGTCTAATAAAACCCTTAGATGTAATTTCTACTCTACAGAACAACATAGAGCTTAGAAATAGATAAACTCCAGGAAGCAAAAACTAGAGCTCATCAAAGGCCCACTTCTTATTTGGGCTTGGGCTGAGCCTGATAACCTAAGTGGTGCATGAGCCAATGCACAGAAAAGTAAGGGACATGGAGGGAGTCTCTTCATAAAGTCAATGGAATCCAAAGAAATGACCAAGGCATAATATTTCTTTCTTTTTTTTAAGGAGGGCAATAAATTTTCTTTATTAGGAACAAATTGGTTTTTCAGTATTAAAATGAACTCAGTAATGAGGTAGCTTGAGCATGCACATGGGTCCCCAACTCCAGCCCTGGTACCGTAACTCCCCACCCCTTCCCTATCTCTCTTGTTCTGATTTTCTTCTAGCCATTGTCTCCAGATTTTCACTCAGGCATGGGTTAGTGGTATCTGTACATCATCCTTTACCTCTGAGCCACAGTGTGGGGGCTTGTCTATAATTGCACCTTGGTCAGAGTACATGTGACAGAGGTTAGAGGAAAGTGCCCATGGTCACTCTGCCATGGTGTCTCCTGGAACAAAGGAGCTTGCAGTAGGAACTTGTGTGTGATCCTTTGAGGCTGATTTACTCAGAACTCTCCCAGAAGGCACTGCTTTGCATCCCCATGTCATACACATCTCAGGGAAATCAACTCTGCAAGTCCCACAAATGCCGGTCTGGACATTTGCACCTTCCTGTTGTCTTCTTGAACATTTTTTTAATTTCTTTTTTGTTTTTTTTATTAAGGAATTTTTTATTCATTTTACATACCATCCACAGATCATCCTCCTCTTCCCTCCTCCTGCCCCTCTAGACTCCCCCTCCTACCCCCAATCCCCTCCTCCAACAAGGTAAGCCCTCCCATGGGGAGTCAGCAGAGCCTGGTCCATTCAGTAGAGGCAGATCCAAGCTCCTCCCCCTGCACCAAGGCTGTACAAGGTGTCCTACCATGAGTAGTGGGCTCCAAAAAGCCAGCTCATGCACCAGGGATAGATCCTGATCCCACTGCCAGGGGGCCCCTTAAGCAGATCAAGCTACACAACTGTCTCACTTATGCAGAGGGCCTAGTCCAGTCTTGTGGAGGCTCCACAGCTGTTGGTCTAAAGTCTGTGAGTTCCCACTAGTTTGGTTTGGTTGTCTCTGTAGGTTTCCCCATCATGATCTTGATGTCCCTTGCTCATAGAATCCCTCTTCTCTCTCTTTGACTGGACTCCTGGAGTTTGGCCTGGTGCTTGGCTGTGGATCTCTGTATCTGCTTCCATCAGTTACTGGATGAAGGATCTATGATGACAGTTAGGGTATTCACGGATCTGATTACTGGGGTAAGTCAATTCAGGCACTCTCTCCACTATTGCTAGTAGTCTAAGCTGGGGTCATCCTTGTGGATTCCTGGGAACTTCTCTAGCACCCAGTTTCTCCCTATCCCCATGTTGTCTCCCTCTGTCATGGTGTCTCTTTCATTGCTCTCCCACTCCATCCCTGTTCCAGCTTGACCATCCCATTCCCTTATGTTCTCATCCCCCATCCCCTACCCTCTATTTGCCCCTGACACCCACAGTTTACTCATGCAGATCTTATCTAGTTCCTCTTCCCAGGGCGATCCATCCATCCCTCTTAGGGTCCTCCTTGTTAGCTACCTTCTCTGAAGCTGTGGGTTGTAGTCTGGTTATCCTTTGCTTTACATCTAGTATCCACTTATGAGTGAGTACATACCATGTTTGTCCTTCTGAGTCTGGGTTACCTCACTCAGGATGATTTTTTTCTAGTTCCATCCATTTGCTTGCAAATTTAATGATGTCATTGTTTTTTACTGCTCAGTAGTATTCCATTGTGTATATGTGCCACATTTTCTTTATACATTCTTCAGTTGAGGAGCATCTAGGTTGTTTCCAGGTTCTGGCTATAACAAATAATGCTGCTGTGAACATAGTTGAGCATGTGTCCTTGTGGTATGATTGAGCATTCCTTGGGTATATGTCCAAGAGTGGCATAGCTGGGTCTTGAGTGAGGTTGATTCCCAATTTTTTGTACTGATTTCCAGAGTGGCTGTACCAGTTTACAGTTCCCCCAACAGTGGAGGAGTGTTCCCCTTGTTCCACATCCTCTCCAATATAAGCTGTCTTCAGTGTTTTTGATCTTAGCCATTCTGAAAGGTGTAAGATGGTATTTCAGTTGTTTTGATTTGCATTTTCCTGATAACTAAGGATGTTGAGCAATTCCTTAAATTTTTTTTTGGCCATTTAAGATTCTTCTATTGAGAATTCTCCTTGTAGCTCTGTAGCCCATTTTTTAATTGGATTGTTCAATATTTTGATGTCTAGCTCCTTGAATTCTTTATGTATTTTAGAGATAAGCCTTCTGTCAGATGTGGGGTTGGTGAAGATCTAATCCCATTCTGTAGGCTTTTGTTTTGTCTTATTTACTGTGTCTTTGCCTTATAGAAGCTTCTCAGTTTCAGAAGGTCCCATTTATTAATTGTCGCTCTCAGTGTCTGTGCTACTGGTGTTGTATTTAGGAAGTAGTCTCCTGTGCTAATTTGTTCAAGACTACTTCCTACTTTCTCTTCTGTCAGGTTCAGTGTAGCTGGATTTATGTTGAGGTCTTTGATCCACTTGGACTTGAGTTTTGTGCATGGTGATAGATATGGATCTATTTGTAATCTTCTACATGTTGACATCCAGTTATGCCAGCAACGTTTGTTGAAGATGCTTTCTTTTTTCCATTGTACAGTTTTAGCTTCTTTGTCAAAAATCAGGTGTTCATAGGTGTGTGGATTAATGTCAGACTCTTCAGTTAAATTCCATTGGTCCACATATCAGTTTTTATGCTAATACCAAGCTGTTTTTGTTACTATAGTTCTACAGTAGAGCTTGAGGTCAGGGATGGTGATGCCTCCAGAGGTTGCTTTATTGTACAGGATTGTTTTAGCTATCCTGTTCTTAACTGGAAAATCTAAAAGAAATGGATAATTTTCTGGATAGGTACCACATACCTAAGTTAAACCAAGACCGGATAAACTATTTAAATAGTCCAATAACCCCTAAGGAAATGGAATCAGTCATTAAAAGTCTCCCAACCAAAAAAAACCCAGGACCAGATGGTTTCAGCGCAGAATTCTACCAGATTTTCAAAGAAGAGTTAATACCAATACTCTTTAAATTGTTCCACACAATAGAAACAGAAAGACATTACCAAACTCCTTCTATGAGGCTACAATTACCCTGATTCTTAAACCAAACAAGGATACAACAAAGAAAGAGAACTACAGACAGATCTCCCTCATGAACATTGACACAAAAATACTCAATAAAATACTGGCAAATAGACTCCAAGAACACATCAAAACATTTATCCACCATGATTAAGTAGGCTTCATCCCAGGGATGCAAGGGTGGTACAAGATATGAAAGTCCATCAATGTTTTTCCATATGAAATTGAGTATTGTTCTTTCCAGGTCTGTGAAGAATTGTGTTGAGATTTTGATGGGGATTGCATTGAATCTGTAGATTGCTTTTGGTAAGATTGCCATTTTTACTGTGTTAATCTTACCTATCCATGAGCATGGAAAATCTTTCCATTTTCTGGTATCTCCTTCAATTTCTTTCTTCAGAGACTTAAAGTTCTTAACATACAGGTCTTTCACTTGCTTAGAGTTACCCCAAGGTATTTTATATTATTTGTGGCCATTGTAGAGGGTGATGTTTCTCTGATTTCTTTCTCAACCCAAAATATTACAACCCTGGGAAAAAGCTTTCTGCCTAGGAGAAATATAAATGTAAAATTCAGGGATTTTTGCTGTGTAATATATTTATTCTCTGGTAGTGTTGGAATCATAGAGGCCAGGATCTGTGCATGCTAGGCACACTCTCTGCTGCTGAGCAAACAACTAGACCATGGTGCCTGAGGCACTCACGATGCACAGTTCTTTATGGGGCTGAGTCAGAGGGAACAGCTTCAGCATGTGCTTTTGAGACCAGCCTTGGCAATACAAAAAGGCTTCATCTCAGTGCAAGAAAGCCACATTGATCAGTATTTTCAGATCTATTTTACAGATTGTGATCAGTATTTTCAGAATTCTCAAATGAGCGTGTATGACAAATTTATTTGTTTTTTAATGTTTTTGTTTTTTTGAGACAGAGTCTCACTTTGTAGCTCTGGCTGGCTTGGAACTCAAAGGGATCTTGCCTACCCCTGCCTCCTCTGTGCTGGGGTTACAGATGTGCACTGCTGCTTTACTAAATGAGGTCTGTTACTTTACTCACGGACTGAACAGATTTTTATCTCCATCTTGCTTTTGACAGTTGGCTTGCCCTTAGTTCTGTGAACAGCATCTGAGTATGTACTGCACACGGAGGGATGCTGGACTCTCATCAGCCTCTGACTGGGATATTTCAGCTTCTTCTTGTGAGGAGCTGTTCTCTGACAGGGCGTCTTTCTCAGGATTACTCACCACCACATCCTGGGAAGAGACTTTAGAATTTGATTCCCCTCCTTCCACACCTGAAATTGCTTTTTTTTGGGGGGGGGGAGGTTAGTATTAGTATCTCTTCCACTCCACCATCAAGAAGAGGTAAACTCACCATTTCAATAGGGAAACATTTCATCTTGAGATTTTTCTTATTTACGCCATGATCTATGTTACTCATTCTCCAGGACACGGAGCATCTTCTACCGTGCTGCCCCCGCTTTCAAGAATATCTGAAAACAATGTTTTAACAATGAGCTCATTTTTTCCCCTTAGCCCTGCTCTCAGGCACAGCTTTGCTGGCAGACATAAGTGGTCCAAATCTTTGAGAACGATGTTCAGAAGAAAGTACTGAAGACAGTTTAAGGGGCTCTCAATTTTGAAAAGACCCAGCATCAAGTACCACATTGTCAGCTTCTTTGATGTTTCCACAGTTGTCACTTTGGTGCTCTTCCTGCCTCAGTTTCTCTTTCATCACATTTGTAAATGGCAGCTAGATGATCCTAGTGGCCGTCCTTCCTCCATCATCCTGCTTTGCTTTGCTTGTTTAGCAGTCACAGTTTTTTTTCCTGAGGTCTCTTTTGCTTGGATTGTTATTCTTCTTCCAGCCAGATTCCTCAAGTTTAATCAGATTGCTGAATTTTTAGTTGACATCATCTACCATCATCCAGTTCCATCTTCCTGTCCCACTCCAGGAGGTGTAAGGTTAATTTGTTAGTTTCTGATTGGAGGATTTTTTTTTTTTTGAACTATGGCACATCATGCTGTGGCTGAGATTTCTTGACTTCAGCTACTTCAAGTGATGTGACTTGTTTCACTGAAAAAGCAATTTGAATTTGTAGAAGTAGCTTCTTTTTGATTTAAGCCATGTTTTTCATTACAAGCTGTTAAGAGACTCCAAAGCACATTGCAATTTATTTGATTCTTCCTGTACTGTGTTGGTAGAATAAGTTATAGACTTTTATACCAAGATTTCACTTGCTGCATCTTGAATTGCAGTGAATTCTGGATTTAAAGGGTTCCAGTCATAACTGGATGTCAATGAAGCGTTGGCATTTCTAGGACATGTGGATGCCACTTGATAGGTCTTCAGAACGTGCAGTGGCTGAAATACACAATGCTTAGGTGCAAAGGAATTCTTTTCTGTCACTTTTACAGGGATTGTCTTAGGTAGGCTTTCCACTTCTGGAAGGCTCCACTGGATCCATTCCATTTGTTAAACTGCTCTGTGAATTCAAACTATTTTCTCCACTATCAACTTTAAAAGAAATGACCTTGTCTGGCCTGGCTTCTAACCTTTTTAGCAGGTCTTCCCCTACTTGGTGCCATTCTTTCTGATTCAGCAGCAGCAGCAGCAGCAACTCTTGGGACTGGCTCTCTTGTAGCATTGATTCATTGCTGTCCACTCTTCCCTGTGGGTATCCTAGGACTAGCTGCTTCAAGTTCCTGCTATAGCGGTGGACTGCAACCTGTAGTTGTGAACCACGTAAACTCCTTCCCCCGTAAGCCGTTGGGTATTTTGTGACAGAATAGGAAACTAAAGTAAGGTAATGATCTTCTGTTCCGTAACTCTACTGCTCTATCACTGAGCTAATAGCATATTCTTAATTGCTGTGTCTTTGCAGTGTGTCTCACAGTTTGCTTGTGTAAAACTCCAAGTTCGATTTTATCTAGATGGCCTTAAACTTTCTTGGGGCTGGACATGGCAGTGCACGCCTTTAATCTCAGCACTCAGGAGGCAGAGGCAGGTGGATCTCTGTGTTAGAGGCCAGCCTGGTCCACTAAGTGAGTTCCAGAACAACCAAGGCTGTTACACAGAGAAACTCTGTCTTGGGGAAAAAAAAAAAAAAACCCACGCACTTCTATACACGCACGAAACAACCACTATCCCCACCACCACCTTTCTTGGACCTTTTCGTTTCCACACGTCTTAGTTAGGGCGACTATTGCTGCAACGAAAACACCATGACAAAACAAGTTGGGGAGGAACGGGTTTATTCGGCTCACACTTCCAAGTCATCCATCATTGTTCGTCATTGGAGGAAGTCAGGGCAGGGACTCAAGCAGGGCAGGAACCTGGAGGCAGGAGCGGATGCAGAGGCCATGGAGGGGGGCTGCTTACTGGCTTGCTCCTCACGGCTTGCTCAGTCTGCTTTCTTCGAGAACCCAGGACCATCAACCCAGGGATGGCACCACCCACCATGAACTGGGTCCTCCCACATCAGTCATTAATTAAGAAAATGTCTTAAAGCTCAATCCTACGGAAGCAGTTTCTCAATTGAGGTTCCCTCCTTTCAGGTAGCTTTAGCTTGTATCAAATTGACATAGGACTAGCCAGCATACTATGCAAAATTTAAATCAGTTTTTGACAAAAAGTCCTGCTGGGATACAGACTAATTTGGGAATAATTGATACCTTTACAATATTATGTTTTTCACTAAACTAGATATTAATTTTTAATTTTCAGTGTAAGGGTCTTTCAGATCATTGTTAGCTTTGTTCCACTATTTTCTTGCACTATTATACTAGCTAATGCCTGTTGCTTGAGTTGAAGTGACTATAGTGGACCACTTACTTGATTCACTATTTCAAAGTAAGACTTCCTTCATATTTCATCATTGACTTGGGTGCTTGTATAGTTTTCTATAAATGCAGCACATTTTATACCAATGAAAAGGAAGTTTTATTCTGTTCCCTACAAGAATGTGGCGTTGTATCACATGCAATATTTTTATTAATATGATCTTGTTACATTAAATTTTTATTGTTTTGTGATTAGTTGTCTTGATTTTCTAATTTTTAAATTTTACATTTTTTTTTTGCTTATAAAGAGCTTATAAAGAGACATTTGTTTTTCATAGTTGTAGAGTTGGGAGGCCCATGACTCCTGAAGAGTCAGTGTCTAGTAAGGGTTACTTTCTGTTTCATTCATGGTACCTTTCCTGTTGTATTTTCATATGGTAGAAGAGACCCAGAAACTCTCTGGGGCCCTTTATAAGGCTTGTTTTTAGTCTTCTGAATATTAAGCCAATCGTGAGATCTCTTTCCCGAATCTACCTAACTTGATTGTGATATATTGTAATTTTGTGGTTACCATTGCTGTTTTGAGACAGGGTCTTGCTAAACTGCCCACACTGCTCTCGGACTCTCTGCTGTCTTTCCGCCTGAGCCTTTCGTATTGTTGTATTTATGTATGGCTGGATCAGTTGTGTTTAGTGAATACATCAGCATATGTGAATCCCCTATAGTCATAGATGACCAGTGACATATTTGAAATCCAGTGAATTTGATTTACAGCTCATTACAAGCAAAGGAAACCGTGGCCACAGGAGGAACCATTGGGCATCTCCTTACGAGGTAGTCAGGAGCTGGTCTGGTAGTCCACTGCTGTGATGTTAGAACTGAAGATATGAAGGCAAAAGAAGCTAAAGGCCAGGTTTAACTTCACTCCATGTTCAAATCCGGGTTGGTCTATCTGGTCCTCAGGAAGAGCAGTCAGTGCTTCTAACCACTGAGCCATCTCTCTATCCCCCAAACAACTCTCTTGTAGGGGAAAAAGAACATTGGAGTGAGAGCTGGGGGTTAGAAAGGAATTATAAAAGAGTTGCTATTTTCAGGGAGAATTTTAGGAAGTAGCACTTTGCTTCAATCACATTGCCAGGAAATGAGGATGTTCTATAATTGAACATCTTAATCTTATCTCAGAGATGGAAAGAGTGCACTGAAGCCAGCGCTGTAACTGGTGAGAACTTCAGTAGCCGCAATGAGAAGACATTCAGTTGTTTTTATGGTCTGAGCATTGGTCTTGTTTTGGTCTGTGTTTGGACACGGTTATAAACTTAGCTTGATTCATCATAGTTACACACCGATCCTTCAGGCTACTAGTTTTCTCTGAAATGGCTTAATTTCCACAGGAGTATATGGAGGCTTTTCTGGGGGTACTAAGTCTGCTCTTAGGAATGGATGTCAGGGCCAGGCATCTCCTAGGGGTCAAAGGCTGCTCTCATTTTATGGTTTATCACCTGTATTGATGAAGAAAATGGTCATGTAAATCTTCTCTTGTGTTCTTTCCAGATTCTGGTATCAAACTGACTTTGGTCTGATAAAATGCATTAGGAAGTGCAGCCTCTTTCTCTATTCTGTAGAAGTTTCTTCAGCATTTGTATAGTTTATTCATTTTTTTAAATTAAAAATTGACTTTATGTGTGCGGGTGTTTTGTCTGCATGTATATCTCTACCCCATGCCTGTGCCTGGTGTCTGAAGAGGCCAGAAGAAGGCATCAGACTGCTGGAACTGAAGTTATAGATGGTTGTTAGCCACTATGTGGGTTCAGGGAATTGAACCCGAGTCATCTGAAAGAGCAGCCAGTGCTCTTAACTGCTGAGCCAGATCTCTTGCCGTGATATCATTTATTCTTGAATGTTTGGAGAGAATTCCTCCGGTGAAGCCATCTAGTTACTGACAAAGGCACCCTCTCGGCAAAACTTTAGTCAGGCTGGTGTGACTCTTCTTTGTGATTGAGCAATGACCTTGGCCCTTGTCCTTGCTGGGCCAGGTAGATTGTTGTAGCAAAATCTCACTAAACTAATTTAGCAGAACCTTCCACATTTGCTATCTCTGCCCCTCCCTTCTCCTTGAAATCTAGTCAGATTGCTCATCTTCTATGTTTGCACCCAGTCATCCTTCCAACAAGAGCCTTCTTAGGTCCCTGTGTAAGGCCCCTCCCCCATTCATGTCATCTTCTCATAGTGATTTCCAGGTACTTACCCGTCATTCTCCATATCTATACACACACACACACACACACACACACACACACACACACACACACACACACTCTTTTTCTACTACTTTAAATGAGATTTTCTTATAAAGTCTTATGCTATCTTTAAGTTTTTTTTTTCTGGAGACTAAAACAAAAACCCAACCTACTACAACGAGTCCTTTATATTGTAAGATGATGTTGAGTCTTAGCATAATTAGTCCTATACAATCCCTTGTTCCTGCTGGTACTTTTGTCACGCAGCTGAATTACCAGCGTATTTAGATATCCACAGGTACTCTTTCTGTTTTATATAATTAATATTCATTTAGATTTCCACTGTTCATTAATCTTAAATCCATTTTGTGTTATATCCTTTTGTGATACACACTGGGAAAACAGTGCTGAGTGTCAGATTAATTCTTCCTCTTTCCTTGGGTTTCTAAAGGCCACTTTAACAAAGACGCTGTCTTCCTGGCCCTATAAAATTGCGTGAAGCTTTGCAGGGTCCACTGCCTCTTCAAATTTTCTACCCAGTTTCTTAGTCTCTATCTCAGTCCTAAGAAACTTACATCTGTCCTGAAGGTGAAACTGAAGTTTACTTCACTTTGAACATTTCTCTTCCTTCTTGGATCTAGAGCTTAAATGTCACCTGCGAGGCTTCGGCCCTTCTGCCCTGCTTTTGGCTGGGTAGCTATTTGTTCCAAATTGAAACATTCCATCCTGGAGGAAGCTGAGGAAATTCCTCGGCCCAGGAAGCTTATGAACTTACAAGACTCTGGGTGATCAGAGAGGGGTAAGATGTAATGTCCCTCCTTCAGGTATGTCTTAGTCACTGTCCCATTGCTGTGAAGAGACACCATGCTGAAGGAGCTTATGAAAGAAACTGAACAGAGGGCTTGCTTACAGTTTCAGAGGGTTAGTCCATGACCATCATGGTGGGGATCATGGCACAGGTGGACAGTCATGGTGCTGAAGCAGTAACTAACGTCTTACGTCTTATCCTAAAGAGGTAGGCAGAGAGAGTGTTGGGGTGGGGGAGGTTGGGCCTGGTATGGGCTTTTGAAACCTCCAAACTCACCCACCATGCCTCCTAATCCTTCTTTAATAGTCACATCAATTGGGAACCAAGCATTAAAATCCATGAGCCTATGGGGGCCATTCTCATCCAAACCACCACAAGTTGTACAAGCAGTAATCAATTGCTGGAGAAGGGGAACATCTCCAGTAGTTGAGGAGAGGGCTTCATGCATGTAGTCTTTGGGAGTCAACTCCATGCTGCACTGGGCTTTCCCATGATGCTACTACTACCTTTGAGTCATGTGTGGTCCCCTAACCTCAATAAACTCATTGCTTTACCAGGCTAGTCTTGAGTGGAATCATTTCTTTTGATGTCTGATTTGGGGTGACTACACATCTATTCCCATCTTAGAAAAAGCTTCATAATACTTTTAGTGAATTTTTAGTTTTTCTGTTCTTTAATATTTCTTTTTCATGTTTTCCAACTCTTCCATCATCGTCAGAACAAAAAGTCCTGTAGTTATGCCTTTCATCATCTATTCTCTGGCATATGGGGAGCCTTCGGTCATCTAAGCAGCAAACTTTCTATGTGTTAAGAGTCTGTACGTGAGAAGAAGTAACAGAAGGATGGAGCCGCTGCCAGCTCCAGATCCTCCTCTAGTAGGCATACAGTGCAAGAGGGTGCAGTTTGCTTCCATCTCACCCACTGTAGCCCTTGAGTGATGCAAATAATGCAGTGGAGACCAGTGAGTGTTTAGGATTCTAGGAAGGGCCTCCAGCCATGACATACCTGTGGCCTTTCCCCAAGGCCTGTGCCCGAGCCAGAAATTCTTTCCACAAGGAATAATCTCCATAGCTTGGGGAAGTTTACAAGTTTCAAGACTCTGAGTGACACTGGCTTTGGTGAGTGACATTAGATTTATCCATAGGAGCAGGAATGGAGCCGGGTGGTGGTGGCGCACGCCTTTAATCCCAGCACTCGGGAGGCAGAGCCAGGCGGATCTCTGTGAGTTCGAGGCCAGCCTGGTCACCAAGTGAGTTACAGGAAAGGCGCCAAAGCTACACAGAGAAACCCTGTCTCAAAAAAACCAAAAAAAAAAAAAAAAAGGAGCAGGAATGGGTTGCTGGGAAAGGCATGCTATGATAGGAAGACAGGAGCAGAAAAAGGAAAAACAGTCTCCCCACATTAGGACCTTGCCTCAGCTGTGTCTACAGTCCGGGGCTGTCGATGCTTTCTTTGCAGCAGGGACCAGGTTCTCTGAGCCTCTTCTTTTCCTCCATGGACCAGGAGTCTGTACAAATGTGTAGACAAATAAGTATGGTGTTAGCCAATGAACTTTTCCATTGACCTCTCCCTCTGCCACCACCTCCTGGGCACCAAGATTGGACTGCGGGACGTCCGGTGGTAGGAATAATGACCACAATTTGTACCCCTTTGAGCTGCGGGGTCGTCTCTTCCTAGCCTTTTGTCAAGAGTGCAGGCTCTTTTGAAGCATCCCTGACTGCTGGAGCTTAGTGTAGTCTTTGGTGTATAAATATTCTCCTCCATCTGTTGTCTATTTGTGTATGGCATTCTATAAATACATTAATTGGTACCACTTTTCACTTAACTGTCACTGATGTCTCTTTTCATGACAAGCTTATATTAAATGGGACAAAATATGATGGAATAAAGTAAAACCATCCAGCAATAAGGGCCTATTTTGGCCAAAAAGGAATGTAACCGGAAGAAAAGTTCCGTCTTTCGTGGTAAGGAAAGGATAGTGTAGACTCATCAGCGATAGTTTGTGTGTGAAATCTAAGAGTAAAACTTCCTTCTTAGATGGAGTCAGGAGAAGCCCTCCAGGAGACGGTTGACAGGAGTAAGGAAGGTAGAATTATTAGAAGAACTGCAATTTGGGAATGGAGTGAACCAGTTTTGTGTTCATTTAAACTTTTGTAAAGGTGGACTTATTTTAGACAACTTTGGTTTGGGTCGCATTTCATGGACCATAATCCATATATACTCATTTTTGCCTTGACAGACTAGCTATTTATTTAACAAGGAAAGCCCATGGTTACAAATGCCCATTTCAAGCATATTTTAAACTTGACAGAAACTGGGGCCAATTGGCTGTGCAATAGAGAGAGTACATTCTTACTAGATCTCAGCTATGTGGCTTCTAAGGATATGGGAACAAGTCAAGTCAAAGCTCTGCTTCTCCATGTCCTAGGGATTAAAAACTGTCATTTGGAAACTTGGAAGCTGACTAAAATTTAGACTATGGAAAGGTACTTTCTTTGTGCAGGTGACTTTAGACTAATAATCGGGATCAGCAGATTATGTCTCATCAGACACAGACACAGCAACTGTGTCAGGCCAGAGTGGAGACCCCGGTTTGATTTCTCCATCCCCTGGGGGAGGCTTCAGCTTTGCTCCTAAGGCCTTCAGTGGATTGGATGAAGCAATCCCAGGTGACGGTGGGTAATTTCCTTTCTCTAAAGGCCACTGACTGCCAATGCTTAACCACTCTACAAAACACCATTGAGTTGGTGCTGATGACAGGGGATCAGAACCTTGCCAAGCTGACACTAAAGATGAACTGTCATCACTGGTCATGGAAAACCTTCATTGGTTTGAAGAAAATCATCCAGCAGTGCCCTTCAGTGGATTCGGGCTGGAAGGCCTGGCCTGCCTGTCCAGCTGCTGCTCTCACTCCATCCCAGAGTCCTTGAAACGCAAAAGAAAGCCCAGGACATATTCCTCTCCTCCCTCCCTCCACCCCTGCTACCCCGACTCCCTCTCCAGTTCTTAATATCTCAGTAGCAATCTGATCTCGGGACACTAGACTCAAGTGTAGAATGTCCTTATTTATTTTTTAATAAAAGGTACACAGAATAAATAAGCAGTCAAACACTGCCTGGTCTCTTTTTCTTTATTTCTGGGGAACAGGTTCAGGGGGGTGGCTTTGGGAATGCGTAGCCTGGGTTTAGTTCTGAAGAATAATTTGATAGATACTGAAGTGAACGAAGCTTCTGCAAGCATCCATCATTTACTTAGAGAATGTAAGACAAGTAGAGCCATAAAAGTAGATAATGTTCACTTGGTCAACCAATATTTGTTTTATAGAAATTTTCAGTGCTGCCTTATAATTTTTGCAGGTGGGATCATATTAAATGTGACTCTATATACCTTCTTCAGTTTTTTCAGTAATTTCCCCCTCCCTCTTCCAGTCTCTGAGTCTCTCTCTCTCTCTCTCTCTCTCCTCCTCCTCCTCCTCCTCCTCCTCCTCCATCCCTCCTCCTCCTTGTCTAGTTTAGTAATTTTATAGTATCAACTATATATTGTGTTAGAACGTACAAAATAAGTATAATGAGTGAATGTAATATACACTGGATAAGGAAAGAAATAAATTTGAACTGAAGCTTAGATTCTATTTTTAGGCTACTAAGTACTGACCTATCAAAAGTACAGTATGGAAGAGAAAAATAATCCAGTGTATTTGTTGAATGTAGTTTGTCAAGTGAGGCTGTAGAGATTCTCATCTTCCAAACCTATTTTGAGTCTCTCTTCTTTTGTGTGGCTGCATAGTACCAGCTGTATCCTGAAAATGCAAGTTCTTGGCCTGAAGAATCTTGGCCTTGTATCTATGGTGATACATACCTATGAGAGGCTAAAGCAATGAGGCTGGAGAGTTCAAGGCCAGCTAGGGCTACACAGTGAAACACTGTTTCAAAAACAAGTGACAGCAAAAAGAAAACAGTGCTGAGCACATTTACCTCTCGGTAAGGTGTATAACAGCTGGTCCTTGCAAAATCCTTTTTTTTTTTTTTTTTTTTTTAAGGCCTCCAAACCTGATCACTGTACAGGATGGGAGAAGTTTAAACATTTTGGTCTTTATTTTCATGATGAAATTATGTTGAGAGACTGCTACAAGAATAAAACAAGGAGACTTTGAGGTTCTCTGGCCTGAAAAAAAGAACAACCATACCGTTCATACTTGGAGTCCATGAACAGGTAGTCACATGTTACATCTAGTGAGCTGACCAAGTCAGGACTACAAGGAAAGCCACTCCAGAGTGATGAATGTGTCGTGTTGGTCAACCACAGCAGTCTTTTAGCTTGTGGTGGGAAAGTCTGCAGCATGGAAAGGAAGAATTTTAAGCCAGGCCTTTGTGTCTTGACTGAGGATGAATAATATGAGCGGCAGTGTTTGAATTTGAATTTCTTATAACTGGCTTCTTAGGGGATAATATTTCATGTCTTAAAACATCATTTGAAGCAGGAACATGCAATCTGTGCTCTTTAGTTCATGCCTGGGTGGGCGATGGCTGGGCGCTGTGATGTTTGCCCATGGGGGTTGAGTTGGATGTGCTCTGGCTTGAATATACTTTTTCTGCAAAATCTAAGAAATAAGTCCCATCACTTGTCTATTTCCAGTGTTCAATTTCAGAACATTTGGCTCCAGTATTCCACTGAGGCATCACGGAGAGATTCAGAGTGCAGGAGAAGGCCCTACTCTGCAAGGGTAGGCTCTCTGCCCTCCAAACACTGCTCAGTGAATGCTGCCAGCAAGCTGAGCCAGCAGGAACAGTTCTCTACTTAGAAACTGGAAAGCACTAGTTATTGGTGGAGATGTCTCACTTCTATTATCAGGCTTCCAGGCTATGAAAGTTCCATTTTACACTGTGACGTAGAACACAGCTGTAGCTGTGAATGTACATATACAATGAACTTAAAAACTTCACCAACCAATTCTTGATGGCTTTTAATACTTTTTATCCTATCCTATCCAATCCCTTCTGACCAATCCAATCCAAACCAATCTAATCCGATCTAGTTCAACCTAGTGCAACCTAGTGCAAACCTACCCCATCACACTCCACCCTACCCCACCACAGCCCATTGATCTCTACTTCAACCTATCCTCTCCAATGCAAAGAAATGCAAAGTAACCTGATCTACTATGTCCTCTCTAATTTCCAATTTTATCCCAAACAATCTGTCCTCTCCTAGGTCATCTACTCTTCTCCTATCCATCCTACTTTACTTTATCAAATCTTATACTATTCCATTCATACACACACACACACACACACACACACACACAGACACTGGTCTGGAACTCACTATGAAGAGCAGGATGACTCACAAAAATATGCCTGATATTGTCTCCAAATGCTGGGATTAAAGGTATATATATATCACTGTGCCTGGCCCTACCTAATCATATTTTTTTCTCTATCTAAAATCCTAATCATGCCTTCATGACATTTAACATTTTTATTTTATGTGTGTTATTGTTTTGCCTGCTGTGATGTCTATTCATGGTAGTCAACTTGACTACATCTGGAATTAACTAAAATCCAAGTGCCTAGATACACCTATGAGGGAGTTTTCTTAATTAAATCATTTAAAGTGGGAAGATCCACCTTTAATCTGGGCCACACCTTCAGGGGTTGTCTCTATAAGGGACATGGAAGAAGGATGCTTTTGCTCTTTGCCTCCTGGCCCCAGCTCCCACTGGTAAGTTCATTGTTTCACTGTAATTAGAGCCTACTTCTTTGAGATTCTGGCATATACTGAAGGCCAGCTGAGACATCTAGTCTCATGGACTGAACAACTATTGGATTCTTGGACTTTCTGTTGGTAGACAGCCATTGCTGGATTAGCTGGACCACAACCTGTAAGCTACTCTCACAAAGCTCTTTATATATGTGTGTGTTCATTCTATCAGGTCTGTCCTCTAGAGAACCTTGACTAATATGCCCACATATATGTATGTATACTTTGTGCATGCCTGGTGCCTACAGAGTTCAGAAGAGGATGTCAGATCCCCTGGAACTGAAGTTATAGATGGTTGTGAGCCAACTTGTGGGTGCTGGGAACAGAACCTGGATCCTCTGCTATAGCAACAAGTGTTCTTAACTGCTGAGCTGTCTGTCCAGCCCCATACTTTAATATTTAGGGAAAACAACTAATTAATTCTAGAAAATACAGTCAGCAGTGTAGCACTGAATGTTTACAGTGAAAGAAGCTCCCATGCACTGAACACTACCGCCTGCAGGTGTGGTGCAGGTGTGGTGCAGGTGCTGTGCAGGTGTGGTACAGGTGTGGTGCAGGTGTGGTGCAGGTGCTGTGCAGATGTACTGAGTCTGCCAGTATGTGTAGCCCTCCTCCTATGTACTCTCTCACATGGGACAAGTAGATACAGGGATGCCTGGATTTATTTATCCATTTATTATTTATCTGTATCGTTCCCAAAGTTGATTTTTCATTCTCATATGTGGGGTAGGTTAAGAAGGAAGTCATTACCAAGTACAATTGGAAAGTTCTGGGCATGGGGGCTTTCTTCAGAGCTCATGCAGAGCTCATACCCCAGTGAAGTCAGTAGTAAACAGCAGTGCCTAGCAGAGAAGACCTTAATCATCTGGAGTAATGTCAGGAGATGGTATTCATTTTGTGCTCATGGTTGGCTCTGGTTGACACACTAAACAACCTCAGAGAGGAATTAATTGCTGGCTTTTCCTGCCATCTTAGTGGTGCTCAGTTAGGTGTTCTAAAGCAGCTTTCAAAGGAGGGGGTGATTCGGTCTGTAGTTCTGTTTATTTTGGGGTTTCCAGAGTCTGGACTTCTTTATTAAAGGCTGTCAACCGAGGGCTTTGACCACAAAGATTTAGCATCATGTTTTTAAGAGAAAGTCAAAACCAGGGTTAATGAAAGTTAAAAGTCTTTGAGTCTCCCTGTAGGTCTCCTGTACAGACACTTGTTTTGCAACTGTCTCTTGCCTGGGTGTGCCAGGTCTTTGCAGACCAGCTCAACCAGAGGAAAAAATAAAATAAACATGAGCAGTGGCTGTCACAGCCTGCAGCCTCCTTTTTTCCTACCAGACAAGTCTTTTTTCCTCATTAAAATCGAGTCTGTATTTGACATTTTGAATCACCGTGGAAGGTGGAACCTTGTTTTTGCTTAAGTCACGTGTCTTCTACCTGTGTTGTCCGGGGAAGTCCTGAACGTCTTCTCATTTCCTCAGCCCAGGAATCCTGTTCTCAGCCTCTCTAGAGCATGTTGGAGCCAGCATGGGCTCAGGTCCCAGGTGCTGTACCCAGGAATGGTGCAGAGGTGTTACTCCATGGCCTCCCAAGAGACCCGATGAGTGGGAAGCTGCAGTGTGGCTGTCTAGATTTCAGACATCAGATCCTATGAAATGCTCCTAAAGCCTGCAGATGTTAGTCATGCAACGAAAGGAAATACAGAGATTCTTGAAGGAGCCAGTAACTGGTCATAGATGCCCACTCACTGGCACGAATGTCCTGCCCCCGCTGGCACAGGGATGTGCACTTGGACTCCTTCTCTGGCTTTGTGTCTCCAAATGGCCATCTTCTACTTTCTCATCCTCCCTAGAGTCAGCCTTGCTGATCTTCTCTTTTCTCTACATGTAGACACTTACAATGCTTTCTGTCCTCATGCCATGCCAGTACGTGGAAAGTTTCCCCCAGTTTGGAAGACATGACCATCTCCAGCTGTTCTTTCCAGGTGTGACAGACAGCCTCCAGATCTGTGATTCAGCCTGAAGGGCATCCCTAGCAGCACCTAGAGAACTTGTCAAAATACAAATTGCTGGGCCTTGTCCCCAGACTTGACTTTGCATTTCTAGCACGTTCCTGGGTGCTGCTGATGGTCAGGGATCCAGTGTGAGAACCATCATTCTGAAGAGAGCATCCACTGGCTCTGCTCTTTCATTCACTGCCTGACCCGCCTCTACTTCACATTGTCCCCCTACTTTTGGTTTCCACATGTCAATTCCCAGGGGAGCTTCATGCCCTATGTTACTTGAGCCATTGGGTGACTGACCTGTAGCACGAATCTTAAAAGGTCTTATTAATAAAATCAAACCTGGAGCCAGGCATTGGGGTTAAAGCTGGAAGATCAGAAAAGCAGAACAAGCCACAGCTTCCTCACCTCGCCAATTCCTCAGCTGATCTTGTTTCCTCAGACTGGAAGCCTCTGAGTCCTCATCCGAATGGATCTCAGCTGAACTGCTGCTAAAAGCTAAAAGCTTAACAAGCTCTAGTTCCTGGTTTTCACAGCCTGGTTTTATACCTTTCTGCTTCCTGCCATCACTTCCTGAAATTAAAGGTGTGAGTCACCATGCATGGCTGTTTCCAGTGTGGCTTTGAACTCACAGAGATCCAGACGGATCTCTACCTTTGGAATGCTAGGATTGAAGATGTGTGTGCCACCATTTTCTGGCTTCTATATCTAGTGGCTGTTCTGTTCTCTGACTCCAGATAAGTTTATTAGTGTTTATCACCACACTGACCACACCCCCTGTGTTCTCTTTGGCTTCTGTGACAGCACTCTCTCCCCAGTTGTGTACTTCCTGGCTAGTAGGTTCTTTTGAGTTCCTCTTCAGGAACCTCTTCTATCCACCATGAATGTCTTTCTTCTCTGGGAACTGGACCTGCTTCTGCTCCTCACTGTGTTCACCCTGGATTGCCCCACCCATGCTGACAGCTCAACACACACACACACACACACACACACACACACACACACACACACACACGCTGAACAGTCTCTCCTCTGCTTCACGCCTCCATATTTGGACTCAGGCAGTTGGACATGCCTCTAGACCACAGATTCTCCACCTTCCTAATGCTGTGACCCTTTAAAACACTTCCTCATGTTGTAGTGACCTTCAACCATAAAATTATTTTTGTTGCTACTTCATAACTGTAATTTTGGTACGGTTATGAATCTTAATGTAAGTATCTGATGTGCAGGATATCTGATATGCGACTTTGTGAAAGATCCTTCATCCTCAAAGGAGTCACAATCCACAGATTGAGAACTGCTGTTCTAAATGGATCTATTAAGTTTGTTCCTAAGCCATGCCCTCTTGTTTCTTACTTAGCAAATGGTGCCCAGTTTCCCCTGAACTCATAATCTTTGTGCTGTTCTTTTTTTCTCTCCTTCCTTCTCATGTCTAATTCACCACCAAGACAGATCAGTTAGCATTCCTTTCGTTTCCCATTGTTGATGCCTTCTCTCCCAGCTGTTAACTGATATTACCAAAGTGCTTTCCTGACCTTTAAATGCTTGTAGGTGGAGTGGCAGCTAACAGCAATTGACTTTCTGGTGTCTGGTAGGTACTTTTAAAGCATAGGGAGTGCAGCATAGAAATGGGTCAGTGGTTAAAAGCACCTGCTGCTCTTGCAGAGGAACTGAGTTTGGTTCCCAGCACCCATAGGGCACCCATATGCCTGTAACTCCAGTTCCTAGTTGATGCCATCCTGACTGGGAAGAAAAGAGGGTGTTTCATTCTTGCTCCCATGTGGCACCCTCTGATACTATGTGGAAATGTGACAGATCTGATCCCCTAAACCCTTCAGATACAGCCGAGGAGAAAGAGGAGATGTCACCTATACTGAGTAGGAATGGAAATCCAGGACACAATATGGTCTCCATCGACACGGTGGTAGTGAGGGAATTTAGTCTTGCCACTGAGAATCTTGAGATCATCTTCCCTAATAATTTTCTGACTTGGAAGATGTGCATGGTTTGGATGTGATTTAAGTGTGCCCCCTACTATATGAGGCTTTTCCTGGGGGAGATGTGACACAAATGTCAAATGATTCTACCAAGGTCCGGTTTAGCAAACTGGTGAGCTTACTGGGGTTACCTATGGCAGTGTGGGTGAGGGACCAAGTACTGAAGCACAGATAATTCAAAGACAGCTTCACAACCAAAGCCCAATGTGTCAAATGCCCACTGTGTCTGTGTGATGGCTTATGGAAGCTGCAGCCCTGGATTGCTCCACATATAGTGCGGGCAGCTCCACTGGTCAGAGAAGCTCTTCCAGGATGCTTGGGTGGTCCAAGAGCCTCCTCTTCCCCCTCTTCTCCTCCAGCGTTTTTAGTGCCTCCATAACCTTGAGGAGGAGCCTTGTGAATCTTGTTGGTTTCTAGAACTTCATGAGCCTTGTGGATTATTTATTTCCTGAATCTCATGAGCCTCTCTTTTTTCCTAGGGAATGTTTCAACTTAGAACTTCTTGAGCCTTGAGGAGCCTGGAATATATCAACTTGAAGGAAATTTCTACACAACCTCCTACATAGGTTCACACAGGGAATATTTAGGTCCATAGGGCAATGACCCTTAGAAGAGACTAATATAGAGATGATGGATCCTGGTTACTCCCTACCAAGTATATTTTTATAAAACAGTTAAGTCTGGATTCTCAGTTTGCTTCCCTGTCTCACTCTCTGACCTCTCCCTCTTGCATATACTCCTGACATTATGATGGCATCTGCCACAAGGCCTTTCTAGAGGCCTGAGACACGGGCCTCTGATTTCCGGGTTTCAGCCTTTAAAACCATGAGCTTAATAGAGCTCTTTTATATAGATTTAGCACACACACACACACACACACACACAAAGTCCCAACCTCAGCACCTTGTTATAGTAGCAGAAAAGACTAACACATAGCTGAGACAAGGGAGCAAGTGTCTGAGTTCTGTGCTTGTCCTTGGGAAAGTAGGGGTTTGCATTTTTTCCCCATGGTTTCTGGTGGGGAGGGCAGTTACTGTCTAGATGTTTTGTGTTGTACTCTGTTAACCCCCTCTAGATTGTTCAGCTAGAACAAACAGACTTTGCTTGGTGGCAGTTTTGGTCTTCACTGTTGTCCTTTGTGAATTGCTTCCTTCTCAACACCCCAGCTGAGCTCTGTGAGAGACAAACAGGAGACTCAAGGCAGCGCTGTCCTCTAGGAGTGTGGTCCTTTGTCATGGGTCCTCCTTCTCCTCACCATTCAGCCTGTTTGCCTTATGTTTGAGAAAGAGATCTCTTCAGTCCATCATTTCTTTAGATGAGATGATATTGGGTTTTGTATTTGATGATTCTTGTTGCTGTGACCAAAAGTAGTTCACTGAGTCAACTCCAAGGAAGGACTTATTTTGGCTCATGGCTTTTCAGAGGTGCAGTTTAT
The DNA here is from genome assembly GCA_902168325.1 of Peromyscus nudipes. Classification (NCBI taxonomy): domain Eukaryota; kingdom Metazoa; phylum Chordata; class Mammalia; order Rodentia; family Cricetidae; genus Peromyscus; species Peromyscus nudipes. The sequence goes on from CABHPH010150492.1 coordinate 28,080, forward strand.
CATGGAAGGGAGGGTGTGGTGGAGCAGAGAGGCTCACAGTGAGCCAGGAGACAAGAAAAGAGTAGGGGATGATGGCAACCTTCTGGCTTTCTCCTTTCCTCTCTTTTATTCCATTTAGGTCTTCATGTTTGTGGAATTCTATATTTTTAGGATACTGGGCTTCTGCCATGATACTAAACATAGGATATTGGAGTTAATTTGGCTTGCTTATCTGCCACTACTAGGAACTATGAACACCTTTCTGGATGGGACTATTCTGCTTGTATGTCACCTGGTATAATCTTTAAAATATGGCTGCTTGGAGTCCACAGGGAGGTTGCTTCACATCTTTATGTCATGCACCAGCCACATGTGGAATGAGGGTTATTATGAAGACCAACTGAGACAATGCATGTAAATCGCACAGGGTAGCTCTAAGTGCAGAATACATTCTTGACAGTCTTTAGTTATTATGACGGTGGCGTTCACTATAATTTACTGAGCTAAATTCCATTTTTGAATATTTTGATAGCTTCCACTTTTTCCCTTTTACTGTTATATATAAAATCCTGGAAGAAAGTGTAAAAAAAAATCAGTAGATGATTAGAGTTGAAATTACTTCTATGCTTTTGTGTCTGAAGTTGGCAAAAAAAAAGAAAGAAAAAGAAAATCAACTTAATTTTCCATTTATGTTTGAAATGGTTTTTGAAAAATCTTGGGATTCTTTGTGATCTTTTCCATGTGCATAGCTCACTGGGGCTTTGCAGTTAATTAAATGTTTCCTTAATGTTGAGCCATTGGAGGGAAAGATATCAGAAGAACTGAAGGGATGAATTTGTACATAAGTCACAGGGAAGGGAGGGCACTGAGTCTGTTCCTGAACTTGGGCTGTTCTGCCCTTGGGTGGCTGTGAGGCTTTGAACACCTTGCCCCTGTTTCTGCTGTGTTTTGGTCTGCACTCTAAACAACTGGGTTTCTAAACACAGATAAAGTGAGAGGCTCAAACGCCTCAGAGTTAAGGGAAAGTTCTTAGGAGCTTTACTCCTAAGAAAGCTCTGCTTTGAGCTTTCGGCTGACACTGGTTTTAGCCCCTTAGTCATTTTGTGTTGCTACTGCCAATGCTTACATGACGTTTATTTCCCATAGGTACAGAAGCTGGGAAGCCCAAGGTTATAGCCCTGGCTGGTTGTTTCCAGCGAAGGCTGTCTCTTGGTTTTCAGATCATCTCACCTCCACTTTCCCTTCCTCTTCCCCCTTCTCCTCCTTCCTGTCTGTGGTCCTAGAGATCAAACCCCTGGCCTCATCTGTGCTGAGTGAGCACTCTACATGAGACACATGTCCAGCCCACAGATGACTTCTTGACCTGCCTTTACATGACAGAGAGGGAGCCTTTCATGTTTCATTTTGTAAGGGTTCTAATCTCACTCACTAGGGCTCCATACTCCAGATTTAACCGTCTCCTAAAAATTTTGCTTTCAGATATCATTGCATTGGGCATTAAGGCTTTAGCCTATGGGTTTAGAGGGATATGAACATTTAGTCCATGGCAGCCTCCTTCAGGAGGGGCAGGTTTAGAGTTTCAGAAAGAAAAGCATCTCCAGTGGAAGCACATTCTCCACATTCTATTCAGGGTGGGGCTACTCCATAAGTTCTTAAGGACTTAACCAATATCTTAGTTAGAGTTTCTATTGCCGTGAAGGGACGCCATGACCACAACTCTTATAAAGGAAACATTTCACTGGGGCTGGCTTACAGCTTCAGAGGTGTAGTCCATTATCATCATGGCAGGTGGCATGCACACAGACATGGTGCTGGAGAAGGTGCTGAAAGATCTACACCTTGATTTGCAAGCAGCAGAAGAGAGCTATGTGTTACACTGGGCATAGTTTGAGCATATATGAGACCTCAACCCCCCCACCACAGTGACACACTTCTTCCAACAAGGCCACACCTCCTAATAGTGCTACTCCCTGTGAGCCAAGCATTCAAACATATGAGTCTATGGGGTCCATTCCTATTCAAAACACCACACCCAGCAAGTTCCACCTCTGCCCCGAGCATTTTTATTAAGCAGAGCTGAGATCTTCTCAGTACTTCCTATGTTTACTGGTGAATCGTCTCCTCACCCCAAAGTTAGAGATCAACCCAAACCTATGATTTTAAAAATTTGTGGTTTTGTTCTATATCCTTGTTAGAGTAGGATAGATATACATAAAGATGGATGAATCTATCTTGGAAGTTTGTGTATGCATAGATTATGAAGACATCATTGTGGCCTGGTGTGGTGGCACACAACTTAAAATCTCAGCATTCAGAAGGTAGCAGCAAGTGGATGTCTATGAGTTCAAGGTCAGGCAGGGCTACATGGAAAGACCCTGTCTCAAAAACTAAAAGAATGAAAAAGGACATTATATTTTCTTTAAAAACATATTAACTTATTTGGCCTGGAGATTTGCCAGAACAGTTAAGAATATGGACTGCTCTTTCACAGGACTTGGGTTCAAGTCTCATCATTAACATGGCAGCTCAAAATGATCTATCATTCCAGTCCCAGGGGGCCCAGCTCCCTCTTTTGGCTTTTGTGCACTGCACACATGTGGTGCAGAGCTAGACATACAGGCAAGACACCCATACACATAAAGTTAAATAAATCTCAAAAAATTATCTATCTATCTATCTATCTATCTATCTATCTATCTATCTATCTATCTATCTATCTATCATCTATCCTGTGGATGAGTGTGTACACCTAGGCACCATGCACATGTGTGGAGGTCAGAGGATAAGTTGTGGGAGTAGGTTCTCTTCTTCTACCATGTGGGTTTTGAGGATCGAACTCAAATCATTAGTCTTGGAGGTAGGCATCTTTACCCACTGAGCTACCTTGCTGTTCCTCATTCTGTTTTTGTTAGGAAACTAAGCTCATGTTCATTTCATCTGATAAGATTTCAGGTTCAGAGTCCTTTAATGGGCCACCACTCTCCCATGAAGCCTGCTGTTTTGTCTTGGGTGGTGTTTTAGGTTCTTCGTTTTGTAAACCAACTAGAAAATCAGCTCCATACTGTGAGCAGTCTCCTTCTAACTGTAGATGCTATCGTGAGTAGATTAACTTTCCTGTGCTGTGAATTCTACTAAGAAATTCTAGCGGTTACCTCTGCCTGGCAAGCTTTTCTTCCTACCAGGATAATGACCTAAGACAGGATTGTGGCTGGTACTCAAAGTGTGGCAGGAGGCAGTGTGGCTGGGCTGTGGAAGGGGAAGGGATGTATTGGGAAAGACACAAGAAGCCTGATGTAAGTGGTTAAAGTTGCTACCATCAAACTCAAAATGTGAGGTTCATTTAATATCATTTATACAGGGAATGTTTTTATGCACCTTACTAATACTTAATGATGGTTTCTCTCACTTATTGGACAATCCATGGTGATCTTTATGCACTGATGTTTTTGGCTGTGGCTACCTATTAGTCTACCCTAGACTGGGGTATTCATTCTTTAATTTTCAACACCTGTTTTACAAACAGGAAATTTCCGATGAGTCTATGTATAGATTATACACTAACAGTCTTTAGAGTCTCATATCTTGACATAAAGGGAAATAAGTAAAAATCTGTTTAACACTTATTTCTTTCCATGAATGGAGAGTCACAATTCACAATTCTATGAAACGGTGACTTTGATCACCATGTAACTGTGGTGGAGATACATTTCCCAATCTCTCTTGCAGGCACTGGGCACAATGTCCAGCTGAGCGAGTGACTCTGGTGCCATGCCTTTCAGCAGGTAATGAAGCCAATGCAGGGGGCAGAGACAAATCATCCCCACCTAGCTCTCAGTGAATTACAGGCTCAGGAGCAAAACAAATGTCAATATTGTGTTACGAAACTGAGTTTGGGTCGTCTGTTAAAATCAGTAACTGCTGGCACTGTTTTGTCTTGGGTGGTGTTTTGGGTCCTTCATTTTGTAAACCAACTAGAAAATCAGCTCCATACTGTGAACTATTGGTGAAATTATTAAGGCCACTCCATGTAGTTAAAAGGAAGATTTTATTTAATGGGCAATTTACAAATGAAGGGATAGGTAGGTCGCAGGGTCTGGGGAAGGTGTATCACAGTCCAGCGGTGTTCTCTGGAGCTCTGTTCGGTCAACCTCCACCGTCCAGGGTCCAGGAACAGAGAGAGCTAGCGAGCTGGCCCATCTGGCTCTTGGGTCTCCAGGCTCCTCCCTTGGCCCCGTCTTGTAGGCGTGACAGTTGCCGAAGCCTCAATGGGGGTGGGAACTTCCAGATCAAAGCTGGAATGGCTACCCACTACAGTGAACAGTCTCCTTCTAACTGTAGATGCTATTGTGAATAGATTAACTTTCCTAGATTAAGGCAAGTTGAAGTTGCCTTAACTCCTCTTGCCTTGGTTTCTTCTGCATAGTGAGAAGCATGTCTCTATGCTCCTCCAGCTCTGTAATTATTCACTAGCACTTGAAGTTTATGAAACCCCTGAGTGCAAAGGTCATAACTGATTCTTTTATTAAAGATTTATTTTTATTTTTGAAAGGCACTTTTTATCATAATTTACTTATGTATATGTGTGTGCATATGCATACCCCTAAGGTGGTTAGAGGGGTGCTGGATCCCTTGGAGCTCCAGTTACAGAAAATTGTGAGCTGCCTGATGTGGGTGCTGGGAATCAAACTTAGGTCCTCTGTAAGTACATACAGGTTCTTAGCCACCGAGCCATTTCATCAGTCCACTTATTTTTTATTTCTTAACTCTGTGTATGAGTATGTGTCTATGTATTAGTATGTGCATATGAATTCAGGTACCCACTGAGTACCCAAAGAGTGTGTTTAGTCCCTGGACCTGGTGGGTGTTACAGGAAGTTGTGAGCTGCCCTATGTGGGTGCTAGGAATCTAACATGTGTCCTCTTCAACAGCAAGCTGGAGAGCCATCTCTCTAGTACCCAAACTGACTCTTTATTATGACAGAGTCTCTGGTATAATGCAGGCATGAGCATGTGCTGAGAAAATGGGAGCAGAGTTATTTGGCTTAAGATTGTCACAGCTATTGTGCCATACACAGAGATCCTCATTCCGCTTTGACTTTTGGCTTTAACATGGCATCTGGAGCAAAAGCAAGTCACGTGAAGTTCAAGATGGTAATGGCCATAGGTTGTAATGAGTAGCCAGCAGAAGGGTACAAGAGACTATCAAGAAGTCACTAAACAGTACTCACCAGTAACTTTATGACATGACCATCGCTTTTGAGGGAAACTAAACATTTTGGAGTCCTGATTACTCTTAGCAGATATGTTTTGTGAACAGAGTTCATAATTTTTTTTTATGTAAGATTGCAATGACTTTCAATGATCTTCTTGTTAGCTAGATTAAAAAAAAACTCTGTTGCAAGATATTCTGATGTTCTTAGAGAGTAAGGTTCTTAATCCACATGTCTGTTTTCAACACTATCATTAGCAGCTGTGTTACAAGGAAAATATTTATTTCAGCAGTTCCATGGTTACTTATTTCTCCTAAATGAAAGAACATTATGTGGCATGGCTAGAGACTCAGTTTCTCCTCTTTGCTCTGAAACTAGCTGGGTGTGCCATTGTGGGATAATCCTTTTTAAATTCTCAGTTCTACTTTTGTGAAATGAATATTGGTGCACACAGGGCTTGGCCCAGTTGTTGTTGTTGTTGTTGTTGTTGTGTGTGTGTATGTGTATGTATGTGTGCGTGTTCTATAGTAGCAGTATTTTTATAGGTTTACAAATGTAAACTCAACATGCTTATGAACTTTTCAGCCCATGCTGGGGAGACAGGACCTAGTAATATATAGGACACATCAGGACTTTGAGATTCCGGCTTTTCTCAAACAGCTGCGTGGTAAGTGCCTATTTTTGCCTTGTTATTTTGTGGGTTGCAGTGGTGCATTTTAACCTCTAGGAGTGGTTATAAAGTGGCACTGCCATGAAGAGGAAAACACAGCAGAGCCATTGGGGGTTAGTCTTTAATCTACTCTATCTGTTCTCCAGCTGCACACATTAATGGTGCTGTAGAAGAATGGAATGTCTGTGATCCCTTTAAAGCTAAATCCATTTTAGGTTGTCTTTAAAAGAGAGACCTGGAAAAAACTAAAAGGTTAGCCTATGATTCCACTGAGAGACCCTAAAAATAACCAGCAATACAATACAGATAACACATACTAAGTCTAAGTACTGGTTTCTAGTTTGTTCTTTGAAGGTATTCTATAGTAAAATTGAATAAAACTTGTCTCTTTACAATGTTAACTTTTTTTCTGGTTTAGTGTATGTCTGTGTGTATGAGTGTATTTGAGTGTGTGCCTGTGAATAAATGCAGAAGCCACAGGAAGGTGTCCTTTATTCTCTGACTCTCTGACTATCCCTTTGAGGCAGGATCTCTCTCTTGGCTAGAATTTTCTTGGCTAAACACTGCCAATCCTCCTGTTGCTGCCCCTTTTGGATCTAGGGCTATAGTCATGTGTGGGATGTGTGTCTTGCTAGGTAGGTGTGCTTTGATCCCAACTCTGATCTCAGTGATTGTTTAGCAAGTGCTCTTAATCACTTAGCCATCTCTCTAGTCCCCCATCATCATTTCTTAAAACTTTACCTTTGGTGAATGTTATTTTTAAAAAATTTTATTTATTCTTCCCTCATATAATATATCCCAATCACAGTTTCCCCTCCCTCTAAGCCTTCCACTCCTCTCCTTCTCCCCTCTACCCCATAACCACTGCACCTCCATTTCCCTTTAGAAAAGAGCAGGTCTCCCAGGGATATCAACCAAACATGGCATAAGAAGATGCAATAAGACTAGGCACAAACCCTCATACATATCAAGGCTGGATAAGGCAGTTCAGTAGGAGGAAATAGGTCCCAGCAGCAGGCAAAAAAGTTATAGACACCCCTATTCCCACTGTTAGGAGTCCCACACAACCTACCCCAAGTTAAACAACCATAACATACTTGTAGAGGGCCTAGCACAGACCCATGCAGGCCCTGTGATTGAGGCTTCAATACCTGTGAGCTCCTATGAGCCCTGCTTAGTTTATTCTGTGGATGGTGTTCTCCTGGTGTCCTACAATCCTTCTTCCCCCTCTTCTGAGGGGTTCCCTGAGCTCAGCCTAATGTTTGGCTATGGGTCTCTGCATCTCTTCCCGTTAGCTGCTGCAGGAAGCCTCTCTGATGATGATTGGGCTAGGTATCTATCTATGAGTATAGCAGAATACCATTAGGAATGATTTCATTGGCTCCCCCAACCCCGGTCATGTTCAGTTCTACCCTAGGTTTCTGGGCTATCCAGCCTCTGTTTCCTCCCATGAGTTCCAAGCCACCATTGTCCAAGCACATCTTACGGGCAGGAGAGGTTGTGAATTTTTTTTTTAAGCTCTTGAGTTTTGCAGTTATCTATAATAGGGCATGAAATGTCCATTTGTTTGCAAGCTTTCTGAAAACAGCATTGTCACAGGAGTCTGGTGGACTTTATGGTATGTATTTCATCGTCTCTCGACACTATTTCAGGTTCTTCTTTGTGCCTTCCAAATCAGGTCCTTCTGCTCTATTTTCTTATTTTTCCTCTTGCTGTCTTTATCAAATACCAGTGTGTGTTTTAGCAGTGGCAGTGATGAAAACGGTCCGAGGTCTAGAGTTGCATCGTTTTTCCCAGAGTGCCTACCCAGTGTTACGACAGTGCCCCAGCACAAGGAGCTCCTTTGTTCCGGGAACCAAGACCAGTCACTTCTCCCTGTTTTATGATTATGCTGAGGTTGACCTCTGCCTATCTGGTGGTGTATTTTCAACAAAAACAAAATTCTTAACCGTGTTTATTTGTCTGGTTGACTCTAAAAATATTTCCATTTAACCTTACCTGTTGGCAGAAGCAGCCGGTTGTTCTTCCTCCCATACACTTGGAGAAAATGAAGTAAAGGCAGAGAACAGACCGGCTGCTGGCACCACGGCACCGACTTAAAGGAGGGCTTTGGAATCCGGTTCGAAACTGTGTAAGACTCTCCAATAACAAAGAAAATGCTCAACTTAACTTCTAAAGTGTTCTCCTTTTCTAAAGCAGTTCGTTTCTGCATCATGATCCCAATCTTGGGGCTTTCTAGAGTAGAGACATCCATCCCTTCGTGAAATCATTTCAGAAATCACTTTAGATTGTTTGGGGGGACAGTGGTGGATTAATTCATGGGTGGTCAGGGAAATTCTTACTCTTTGCTATTGCCATCTTTAAATACTTAATAGATACTTGTCTTGATTTGAATTACCCATTAAACACAATAGCTTTGACAAATATTGAAAGGATTTGCAGTAAATCATTTCTCTCCTAGTTCTGTAATATTTCATTTGAGTGGGTTTTTAAATCAATAAAGAACACTTAAGTTCTTAGAGAAGCGTTAGCCGTTCTGTTTGATTTGTGTGAATCCTTATGCAATGTTTAAGTGATAGGTGGTTAAGTAAGGTTTTTTAAAAAATAAATTGTATTTTTGGGCTGGAGAATGATGATATAATTGATGACACTGGTTATATCTTTTAATGTATAGACTTTGTAGCAGAAGCAGTATGTTCAGCAGACAGTTTCTAGTAAGAAGTCCAAGTATGCATGGGGAAACCAGGCCAATAGATTAGAATATTAAGTGTGTAGATAGATAGGAATGTGTGCAAATGATGAGGAAGAACATGCTGTTCCCCCTTGATGGCCTCCATGCTTCTTCTGTGTCACCCACAATTATGTGGCCTTATTTTGAGTTCCTTCTGGGATACTCAGACTTTCCCAGTTTTATATAGATCATTCTAACTTTTGCCTCTTGCCAGCCAGACTTGCCAATCAGTGCACTCCTTCCCTCGGATGGGTTATAGAACGCCATCTTACTGGGTCCAATGCAACAAAGTCTCAGGACTTTAAAAAATTATTATATTTAGTGTGTGTGTGTGTGTGTGTGTGTGTGTGTGTG